>JAPYYW010000876.1:0-38550 GCA_030522545.1 Cremastinae sp. A BG-2022a
CGTCCCTGGGTAGAGGACTTAGTTGTCTTGACCCGAAAGAGAGATCAAAACCGTGCCGCGTCCTCTCATAAATCCGATAAGTTCACGGGGACGTGACATCGACATCAATCATTTTTTATAAAAACAAACGAAACTATCAAAAATCAAGAGAATAAATAATATAAATAAAATAATTATAAAATATTAAAATATTAAAATTATTTTATTGGAGTTGGATTTATCTCAATAATCAAGTTACACTAAATGAAACCCTTCAAATATTTAAAGATTATACATTTTCTCATAACAAAAAACGCAATTTCGGTGGAATATCTTTCTCAAAACAGAGTTTTTCATTTTCTTTATAAATAAATCACGTACAATTTTACGAAAGACGGTGTCTACGACGTAAGAAATATTCATTTACCTAATAGAATAATTAATTCATTAACTATTTTTATGTTGATGCCATATGGTACATGAAAAACAATTTTTTAAATTCCAAATATGATTTCTATTTCGAGAATGTGTGAAGAATTAATGAAAATGCTCGTTCCAATGACGCAACCTTGTGAACACTGCGAAGAAATTTCTTATAATGGAAACTGCAAAATGATAAATCGTTCCACACAGAAAAAATCTTTACACGATTTATTTCGCGACTTCAATCTCAAAAATTCTGCACCATCATTTTTTTTTCCAGGTTACCAAATTTGCTACGTAATTCCAGCTTCGAAAGACTTATTGCGATCGGAAAACGGCAACAAGAATGACCGTGTGTTTTCAGCCTTATAGAGAAATAGATATATGAAAAAATGAGGGGAAAAAAAGAGAAAAGGAGAGAAAGGAAGAGAGAGAGAGAGAGTTGTAGGGAGAAAAAGCACGGAGGTGAAAAGTCGTAATTCTTTCCGGCGTTTACGCCCGTGCGGGGTTTGCTCTCGAGCTCGCGTTACAAGCTCGTGGACGTCAGCGGCATTTGCATTGATAACGTTGAATATAGCATATATATAACGGAGGTAGCCACGTACACAGGATATGGAGTGCAGACAGCGCTCTCATCTCTCTGTCGACGCGCCGGCCCTCGGTGTTCCCGTACTCTCGGGACACCGAGAGTGCGAACGGGAGATGCGCGAAGCCAAAAGTTGCGCGCGAGAGATTTTCTATATACGCGACTGTACTGACCACCTGTTGCCACCCACGTCACAACATCGTACGTGCCATTTATATTTCAGATGAGAACAGATTTCTCTCGTTTCGACTAAAAGCACCATTTTCCAAAGTTTTTTTTTCCCCAAGTTCCAAACTCCCAAGCTTTAAATTATATATAGAATATATAAATAAGTCGTAAAACGATAAACACTATAGTAATTCTCACTTAATTATTATCTAGCTCTGAATAAACGTTTAAAGTTCTCTCGCAAGAGTATTAAATATATTTTCTTCCTGCATACATTTGGTGAACACGATGTGGTATTTTAGAAGTAAATATATTTTTATAGTAAAATTAAATATATTTTAGGCTTATTATAATAGCCAGGATTTAAAAATATATTTAGTTCCGTGATCATCAAAAAAGGATTGTCCGCGTATGAATAAAAAGTTTATTAATGAACCTGCATCAAGATTCAGTACAATAAACGAGAGACTAGGAAATCTTAAAATCTCATTTTTCACCACGAAGAACGCTTTTCAAAAGTTTGAAAAAGTTTCCAATAAATTCCAATAAATTCTAAATGAAGAATGCTCTACATGTATGTAGACATTTGCTGAAGTGTAAATTGCTTTTCGGATCGGCAAGCGGCCGGTCAAGTTCAAATAACCTGTGCGCTTGGTAACTCATCCTCAATTCGAATATGTACGTACTGCGGGCGAGTCAGGCTGCATTTCTCCGAACCGCGCACTAACGTTTCTCCGTTAGTGGTTCCATCGAAGCGAGACTGTTTATACGCTGAAGTTCGCATTGCGGAGGATCCGGTTATCCAAGAGAATTTACCGGTTGGGAGGAGGCTGGGATTCGCCCGATGAGGTTGAGAGATCACGGCGCGTTGAAGCGTCGGTTACGTAATCAGGCACGTAACATCGCTCGTAAACGTCGAGCGCGCATCGCGTCACGGATCGAAGGCTCACGCACGCCGAACTGGCCAAAACAACCCTGAGTTTCTCTGGCACTGCAGATTAAGCTCCGTCACGCCCTCAGTCTCGATATTCTACACATTATTATACACACCGAGATCAGTTAACCGCCAATCTGCGAGACGCTCTTCTGATAATGCTGCCATCAACCTAGCCCCCCCCCACACATACACACCAATATTCGCCAAGAGTTTGCATTACGTGTCAATAAAAAATTGTATAGTATCACATCGACTTTTTTTTCTCATGTCAGACGCCTCTACATGAAAACTAAACTATATATTATCCTGTGAAAATAATGGAACTAATTTATGTTTAATTTTATTTCATATACTAAAATATAATCCACTTTGATAAAATATGTAAAAAAAGATAAATATTTACTATACTTCCTAAAGTCTCTTATTACGAAACACATTTGACGAATGTAAACTTTCATAAAATCATTTGATAGGGAAGGTAATTTGAGATTTTTAAATTTTTATAATGTTTCTAAAGAGAAAAAAGAATTTAGAAATTTGATTGTACAATGATGCTCGTCGGTACGATAAATCTAATGATGAGCAATAAATGAAGGAGAAACCATTTTTCGTCCATACAACAATGCTTTTACAATTGTATTTATATTGCTCATACACATATACTCATTTTTTCACACAAACACCAAAATGTTTTAAATGGCAATATAATGAAGATAATAATCTCTCGATATTTTTTTCAGGGTGCATCGTCCAGCATAGTGGTTAAGTTCGCAGACACTGAGAAAGAAAGGCAGGCAAGACGAATGCAGCAAATGGCCGGAAACATGAGCCTCCTAAACCCCTACGTCTTTAACCAGTTCGGGGCTTACAGCGCTTTTGCCCAGGTTAGTTTTTCGCTCTCGCAACTATATTTTTTTTTCTACTCTTCTCCACTTCATCTTCTACTCACATCAATATTTGTGGTATTGAAGGGCCGAAAAATCTTTGTATTATCTTCTATAAAAACAAAAAGATTTTACATCTTTCTATATATAACGTTCTTTCCATTATTTTAGTTTTTCTGCATTTGTTTCATACTTGAATCGCAATAATTTTATTTTTTATGATATTACGATGTTTATTACAAGTATTCGAAACTTTAAGTTTTTGAAATATTGAAAAATTGTAGACTTTATTATTGAAAAGTTATATGTTATTATTCAAGGAACATGAGTATTCTGAAGAATTTAATTTTCTTTACAGCAGCAGGCGGCGCTCATGGCCGCGGCGGCGGCACAAGGAACCTACATTAATGCCATGCCCGCATTAACACACGGTCTCAATGGTATGCCAAACACTGTCGTCCCACCAACTTCTGGTAAGTTACTGTCATATAACTAGTCAAAAATTTATAGAAAAAACATGTCAAAAAAGTAATGCGTATAAAAAAAGTAAATCTATAAAGAAACACAAAAAGTCATAACGAATCATTACTCGGGACGAATTTCAAAACCGATCAATCTCTTTTCCATATATACCATGCCATGATAAGAAAGAAAGTCTAGTGGCACAAAAATCAGCAACCTCTCCATTCGAAAGAACTCTGAGCAAAGTTTCGCTGCGGGGAAACAAAATTTTACAACCTGATTAACAAATTTCCGAGATTCCCGTTTCGTCTGACTACGAACGGAGTTTTTCCACTCGCGTCGAGTTACTGATTTATTCACCCGCGTAAGAGACGCTTCCCACTCACTTCCTTGTCTCGGTCCACCGAGTTTCGGCTATTTCACGTCCAGTTGCCGAATGTATATATTCAAAAGGAAACGAAATGTAATATAAAACGTTGAAAACAATTTCGAAAGAATTTTCTCGCACAAGAACGAGTTCTCTTGTCATATAAATGTTCGTATACGTACCGAGCATTTATATATACACATATACATATATACAAATAAAAGTGTATACGTAGGAAGCTTTGGACAGAGGGAACTGTACATAAACTCTTTTTCTCGTACACAATCCCATGAAAAATCCATAAATCTACCGGGAGCTCGGAAACTCGTGAAGAGACCCCGATATAGAATTTCTCGAAGCGATGGGGGGTGTGTGCAGGAGCGAAGAAGAGGAAAGATGAGAAAAAGGACTGTTGGCGAGTTCGAAGTTGAAAAGAGAGAGGGAGAGAGTTTTCTTTTCTATACAACCGATTCGTGTGCGTGCATGTGCAACGCGCGGAGAGCCACTCTCTTCTGTTCCTACCCCCCCGCCGCTGCTCCAGCGTTTCTCCACCCGCTGGCGAGTTTACGCTCCGGTATTGTCGGTGCTACAAAAGTTTATAGAACGTTTATCGTCGAGGACGCGGAAAGAGAAAGAGAGAAGGAGACAAACTTGAAAAAAGGTAAAAAAAAAGAATGAAAAAAAGGGGAAAAAAAGATCAGCGCACCGTTCGAAAGAGGTATGAAGAAAGATTGGCGAGTAGTCTCGTGCAGAGAGAGAGGGAAAATGCAGTGACGAAGAATCGAGGGGAAGAAAAAATGGCGTCTACGCGGTTAGTAGGAATTCTCACTCTCTCATATTCTCCCTCCGTTCGTCCGAAGCTACTATAATATTCCCCGGAACAATTCTGCGGTCTCGACGGCTTGTATACGTGAGAGCATCGAGCGAAATGTAATACCGTTTGATAGGGAAATAATATTTTATTTCGCTTTGAGATTACTGCCGCGGTTTTATCCCGGCAAACGGTACGACCTCTTTTTCCCGTCCACTAGCCCAAGGCGAGCTCTTTCGCTTTATACAACCCGCGCCCGGCACATATACGTACGATAAATTTTGAACATATACCAACGCGCGTATAGACCGCCTAATAAAACTATGAATACATACGCGGCCCCGTTGTATAAGAAAACAAAGAGCCTCGACGTATATTTCTTAGTTCCGGAAAAGCGAAGAAGTTACGCCTCTTTGTTTCGCGATATTCCCATATAAATGCTGTATTAAACTTACCGAATATATACCGTCGCACACTCGGATCCTGACTTTGAAGGCCTCTGATCCATGTATATAGTATACGCAACCAAATATACTTCCGACCCCTGTAAAACCTATCGTACCTCTCCCCCTTATTTTTGTGATATATATATATGATATATATACCGTTTGACTATCATGGCTGCGCACATCGAATACTTATTATCCTCGTACCGTGCATCCCTTCATCCCCAATGTGTATATTCATATAAATATATATACACATATATAACTTCCTATACATCTTCATATGAGTACAATTTGAATGTATGTCTATATATACGTGTACAATATAAATTTATTTATTGCATGTGTAGATCGCGCGCATATATACATACATAAACGAGTTTTAAATTTTACTCTCCCCACACTTTATCGGGTCCTCAATCGTTATCGAGTATATCTTCGCTCCTTGAAACGTCCCTGATGCACTTTTCCATTTCTGCTTCAATTCTAAATACGACTCGCCGGAAGTTACGACCGATAACGTTATTCATATTATATACGATCCCATCAGCCATTATTTCTCCTTTCGGGTGTACTGTCATCCACTCAACCTCCAATCATCTTGTTCCGTCTCGAGCTGGTACATTTTTTTTTCATTATTTCTACATGTTCTACTATTGCTCACCGATATATCTCTCGTTTTTCTCAACGCACACATCCCTCTCCGCCGTCTCTCTCTCTCTCTTTCTCTGAGGCTTTCACAAATAAAGATTTTTAACGGTTCGCCTAACCATGAGTTCTATATCGCATCGCGATAAAATGAAATTTCGTTGAAAAAGTGATATCCTTCGTATTCTCAAATAACACAGCGTTTAAGATAGTTGTCTCGGTACAGGTACACTCAAAAGTTATGTTTGATCAAAGTAAAGACGAGAAAACACAATATTTTTCAAATTTAACATCTGAATTAGAAAAAATATTTAAAAAATAATGTTGTTCGTGAAATACCACGAGCAATGCTACAAAAAACTGGTATTTGAAATCCATTTTTATGTCATTCATGTTCTATTTAGACAGCAAAATTGAAATAGATATTATAGAATTATTGTATCAGGTTAACATTTTTATTATTCTTTTTTTCTCATACGTTCAAAACATAGTATGAATATGTATAGAACTGTAATTTTTTTAAAGAAAATCATAAGAAAACAAATTAGCATAATTACAAAAAATGTCAGATTTGTAATGCCTTGACATAGGCAGTGCGTGTTAAATGAGCTATTACCTATTTTAAATACCTCAAATTTGGAGCGCCGGTGAATCTTATTCTGCTTAAAAATTGATCAGGATATTAATACACATATATTTTGAGTTAGTATAAACATTTTTAGGAATTTTTATAATTAATATAATTTTTATAATTTATAATTTTAGGAATTTTTTTTAGGAATTGCCATGTAATTCCTAAAAAACATAAAAAATTTTCAGTGTTGACGGGACAACTGCGTTCGAGAAAATATTTTAGAAAAAAGTTTTTTTTCTTTCAAGTTTTCGACAAAAACGAGTTCAGCATACACATACTATACGATTATTTGCAAATATTGATTTTCCATTGAACTAAAATAAAAATAATATATTTTGGCTTCATTAAGGAATAAATTATTAATATATGTTAAAATCTATTGCATCTCAGTTAATAAAAAGAAAAAAAGTTGAGAAAACATAAGAAGAGTCTGACAGAAAATAGAAATGTCTGATATATGAATATAGGTTAAAGGATAGCAGAGATAATTGTTTGACATGGAAAATAATGATAAGAGATCGGTTAAGATAAATGGCGACGATTGAAGAATGTGTGTATGTTCAGCGGCGCTATATGTAACTGATCAGGTTTGGTCGTAGGTACAGGGACAGGACAAGCGGTGAATGGAGCGATACCATCGCTTCCGGCATCCCCGACGATGCCAAATTTCAATATGGGAGGCCAGACACCGAACGGTCAGCCAGCTGCCACGGATCAGGGAGTCTATACGAACGGTATAGCACAGACCTACCCGCCACGTGAGTATCAACTCGGGCGCATAGCGCCGCCCCTGCGCGTCCCACGGCCAATCCACGTCACTTTATTATTATTACGTAATACCGAACTTGGGTACAGAGACGCTTGCATACCTGTACACTGAAAATCCATACAAATACATACCCGAAGAAAATTCCTTTCGTGACTCCTCCTGGCCCATGCGCCGTGAATAAGCCCACCCGCTTTTGGCACCTGACCGCGCCAGCGCAATCTAACGAACCGCCAATTATCTACCTCTACTTCCCAACATTCCCATACATTTTATTCCTCATCCTTTTTTTCCTTATATTAATCTTACTCGAATCTCGACTAATATTTCATTATAAATTTCTCTAATTCCACTCTATTAGGTCCTAATTTTCCTTGACGATTATAACTTCTTCTTACTTTTTTATCATTACGAGCAACAACGCGGCCCCTTTTTCTGTTTTAACATCTTTGAATTTATACTTTGCTCTTCTTCTAGATGCAGTTACTTCATATAACTTTGCATAATGTGCTCCATGAAATCCAACTGACACTCGGTTCAAGTTGACCCTCACTCTATTGAACTTATGTCAAATGTCTACGAAATGTTTTTCGGTTACGAACTACTGATTCTCAATTGCATTGAAAACCCGGACAATCAAGATCTTGTTTGGTTTTTGACCTCGTCGAAATATCGAGGTATTTTCTGAAAAATAAACAGTTCTTTTTCCTTCTTATGCTAGACAAACTTTCCCTTTTTTATGTTTACGATCACCGAACTATTCAGGTATATTTATCCAGGTACATTTAACATTTAGTTGCAAAGTTGTTCTCACATTATTACACATACAAGTTCTAATAAAAGTATGCTGAAAACATTTGGCGTGTTCGAGGTCCTCTAGTCTGATTTTTTGAAGAATCGAAAAGAGGAAGATCTCAAAATTTCAAATGTCGATATCTTTTCATGTCCTCGACGAAATTTACTTTATAATGGGTAATTCCTGAACATTTTTGCAAGTTGAAATAAATGATTATAACATCAAAGTCATTATTTTCAAAGCAGAGTAGAACTTAGCCAAGTCAATATATCCATTACCTTAAAAGTCATCACGTATCTTGAAAATTTTCAAAAAAAATCGAAAGAGGTACTCTTTCAAAAATTCGCAAAATTTTTGGAATTTATTTTAAATTTTTGAAGCACGAGCAACAATGCAGCTCCTTTTTTTCTCTTTGAGATTTTTGAATTGGTATTTTACTGTTCTTCTATATTTCATACAACCTCGCATAATGCGCTCTATCCCGATAAATCGATAAGAGGCCTCATGTCTTTTCATAATTTTTCCTCGTCGTTACACATTTGTCAAATTTGCATGTAATTTTGTTTTTTTTCACGAACAAATAAAAGAAGAATGACGATGTGTCTGACCATACATTGACAGGAACTACTTGAAACTTGTAGAGCCGAATTGGTATCCTTTTGGATTAGTATTTTGATTTAAATCGGATGGTGGAAAGGTTGTGGTGACGCAACGGGGCGTTTAAGAATAAGTCGATCCTCAAGCGCGATAAGAGCTGAGCTTACTGAAGTGTAGATACCCTTCATCTGTCCATTCCAGCCCAGGCTCTGGCCGGTGGGGACGCGGGACTTCAACACGCCGCCTATCCAACAATACAGCCCTACTCCGCTGTCGGTGAGTCTCGCATTATTTTCCACACCTATAAGCATCAAATACTCACACTGACCGTTCACGAATACACACACGGACCAAAAAACATGTGTGAAACACGTAACCCGAATAATCGAGAAAACAGAAAACTCATCCCAGGCAAGCGCGTGGACCAAACAAATATTAATTCTCACTCAGTTATTGATACTACGATATTAAAAAAAAAGCAAGATATTTATCACTGTCGAAATTTGATACGCCGACTGAAAAGAGAAAAATAAATACCCGGTCATCCCGACGCTGTATTTGCAAATTACACGCTTTTTCCGATAAACCATTTCGCCCTGGGACGTGAAAAAAAAAACAAAAATTTATCTGTCGCGCGCACAATTTCGGGTATCTCTTTCTTTATGGATCATTCCTTTTTTTTAAACTGCGCTGGCATGAAAAAAAAAGCATAGCATGCGACAGGCAGACCACTTTTTGGTGTGAAAGCTTTTTTCATCCTCGTTTATTTTTTTTTGTCTTTTACAAAAAAAAAAGAAAAAGCATTTTCGTAGTTGCTGATATTGATATATTCGTATTAGTCGTATACGTATGCACATATATAAACCCTCCGCAGTACTCCAGTGTACGGCCCGGGCGTATAATCTATGTACGTGAAAAAAAAGCGTTGTCCGCTTTCACATCGGGGGAAAAAAATATCGCAAAAGTGAATGCTTGCACACTTTTTTCCCGTTCCACAAAAATCTCAAAAAGAATGCACATATAGGATTTCGTTCGTTCGACAAGTGCGAATAAATGCAATCTTTCGATAACATTTTTTCAAGTTTTAATATTGATAATAAATAATCGTATGATAAAAAGTAAAGAAAAACAAATAAAATTATACAAATCGACGATAATGATATTATGATAATGATAATAATAAATAAAGTTTTTATTATTATTTTTGTTGTCGTTGTTGTCGTCGTAATGCGGTTATTATTATTTTTATTATTATTATTACAGTAACAATTATTATAACGATATATAATGATATCGCGCATTCAGGCAGGGTGAAATTTGCGTTCATTAACTCCAATTTGCGAAAGAATTGAAATAATGAATCTGCTTTGTGGAGCATAAAATACAATATCGTCTGTAACAGCAGCGACGTGGTTATGATAATTCACGAAATTTCTCCAACGAGAATACCATTAATGAATGCGGCGTGTGGTTGTTCTCCTCTCTATTCCTCGCTTTTTTTTTTGTTCATTAACGAGAAACTGCCTATGTCGTTGCGCCCGACAATTTCCAAGCGTTGCAATCACCGCGGAGAGAAGACCGCGTACAGTTTTTTTCGCTCTCGCGTCTACCTCGGAAAAGATTATTTGTCGCGTGGAAAGAGAAAAGGAATTGTGATGTTAACCGGGTTTTCTTGTAATTAATTATCAAATTAACATTTTCTTATATAAGTGAGAGAACGGAGTGTAGTGTTTCATTTTCGTGCCGTTCATGATTTTTTAGATTAAAGCTGCACGTTGTCTTTGCTCGTAAAAATTAAGTAAAATATCGCAATCTTCCCGTAACATTTTCATGATAAAAAAAATACTGGCGCATTTATTATAATGTAAAATAATAAATTTTCGAGGTCTTCAGGATTATCATGCATATTTTCAATAATTATTTCAATATTATCATACATTTTTTAAATAACTCTACATTTGCTTACATTCTGTAAAATAAAAAAATATATAATTATTTAAAGCATATCATACTAATTTTTTGTGTATAAAACAGAGTAAAGGAAATAGTATACATTGACAAAAAAAAGTAAATTTTGAATTAAAAAATGCTGATGAAAAAAAAACAGAATAACGATCACCGAGACCCGTTTACGAGAAAAAAAAAGTGAAAAAGTAACATCGACACCGACGCTATTTTACATTTTGACAAAGATTGAAAAAAAAGATCGCTAAAAAATAATATTCTTCACAACTGATTATGTTTTTTATAATTAGAATATTTCGTTGTGGAATTTTTTTCACTTTTACCTTCGTTTCCAACCGGAAAGAGGGGGAAAAAAACTGGATGCGGAACGAGCTTGTCGCGATTTTTCGAGGATTTTCATTTATCGCCCGTTGGAAGGAATAAACGCTGGAGGGGAACGGTCGAGAGCGGGGCGAGCCCGGCTCGCGGTAAAGTTATACCGGGCATGAAAGCGGAATATATTAAACCAAATGTTTGCACGAAAATAATTAATTCCGTCGGGAAATTTTGTGAAAATAAGTATCGCGTATTTTGTACGGGAGATGGATGAAACACGGGTTTGTCGGGTAGTGTGGGACAGCAACAGCGTGCCAGCAACAGTGGCGGGATAAACTTTGAGGCTTGAGGGATGGACATTCGTGTTTATCGTTATTCGTTCCTGCATTGCCATCCCAAAGCTCACTAAAAGCTCGCTACACGGATATCAATCACTTTTCCCTTCCTCCTACCCTTCTACCTTCCCCTTCCGATCCCCTTTTAATATTTACCTGTTTATGATGAATAATGTCATAATTGCATCGACGATGCAATCGGCTAAAAATCTTTTGAAATCTGCTATCCGGAACTCGTCCATGTGTGCATTCTATATATTATATATATATATATATATATATATATATATATATATATATATGTCTCGTAGCGCATTTCGAATTATTCATCGCCCTGCATCCATTTCCAGTCCTTTCTTCTAAACACTTTTTCATGCGAACGTTGATTTCTTTATTATACCTGAAGTACATTCAAACCGAATGACTGATGTACACGAAATGTGCGTTTTTAAAACGAAAATTACTGTTTCGTCGTAACGTTATAACAGATGCTGGAAACTTCTTAAAACTTTAAAAAAAAAACGAAACTTACTTTGTTTAAAATTATCAGAATGATTTCATTTTTTATTTAAAAAGTCCTCAGAGTCACTATTATCACATCACGACAAAGAATATTTAGTATTCATTTTTCTTTTATAATTTCTTTTCGCACATGACATACATATAAATTATGAATTCGGGTGCATCACGATCCGTTGAAAAAGCTTGACAGATACTATTTCCAAAGTATAAAATTTTTGTTCTTATTAATAAAAATACTATTATAAATGTAGGAATATTTGCATTATTACCGTTTTTGTCTTCTTAATAAATATATTCGAAAAATAAAGTTTGTTCGTCTATATGAATTAAAAAAATGTCATGTACATTTATGCATTGCGCCTAAAAGGGAATGAAAATTGTTAACTCCATAGAATCCCCGAAAAAATGGAAAACTTTGTATTATTTTATTCTAAAATTAACTGTAAAAAACGGAAATTCGAACGGATCGAAAGCCCATCTTGAAAATGTAAAAAAAAGCAATTGAATGATTTTGCAACGTTATCCGATTTCACAAAAAAGGACGCGAGAATCGAATGCGCCCGACGTTGGGGATGGGACGGACGGACGGACGCAAATCCGAGGACAAAAGATGTATCATTCGCGAGTTCCTCGCAATGCATCCACCCGGAATTCGAATAAATGAACGTCAGAGCTCTCGGAAACGCGGCCGGGTATTCATTCGTCTCGTTGCATGTCTGTGTCGACGATCAAAACTGGATACTGCGATAACATTGAGTCACGAATACTCTTGTTCGAGGGCTCTTGCTCTTCATCCTCCCTTCCTCACCGCCCCTTCCGCTCTCCCCCATTATTTCCTCCGCACAAAATTGCGCAAAACGAGGAAATTTGACGATTCGACAGGGCTCATTGAACTCTCGACAAAATAGTAACACTCGAAAGAAACTCTTTTTTCGCTCCCCTTTATTGTTAAAGCTCAAAGGCTCCTGTATCCCTGGCCCTCCTTTTTATTTTCTATTCAAGAGTACTCGCGAATTATTTTTCTGTGCTATTGACTGACTGCGTTACTCATCCATGCTAGATGGCCATATTGTTTAATATTAAAAGTCACAGATATCATCCTTGCTATTATTATTAATAATAATAATATTTTAGTCACAAAGAGGGAAATAGCAATTGCACCTGTCATTTCAATTGGCACAATTTTTTTGACATTTATAATAATTCGCTTTTTAAGAAAATATAAAAACAATATTGTTCACGTTAATTCATAAACTATAATGTTCAATATAATTGCAATCTTCGGAATTACAATAAATATCTATATCTAATCGAGAAAGCGAAAAATATATATTTGAATAAATTGTATCGATAAAAAGAATTTGTGCCACTTGGTAAAAATGAAAAAGATTTGAAAACGTCAAGTTTTGCATGCTGAACGAAATATAACGCGTCTGGATGTACCGTTATCATGATGTCACGGTTTATTTGTTACTGCCGCAGCTTATCCCGCCGTCTACAGCCATCAGTTTCCTCAAGCTATGCCACAGCCGATGACAACGGTGGCCCCGACGCAGAGAGAAGGTAAGTTCAAAACGTTCGAATGTTTTATATGAGATTGAGAAACGAGACTAAAATTTAAAAGGGTCCTTCTGAAAATGTTTAAAAACAATGCTCGGTATTCAAGATGTTGTCATTCAATGTGTGGACTGTTGAAACTATTTATATAAGTATACATATATATATGTAAAAACACACAAACGTACAATTTTTTTCAAATTTGATTAAATATTCATAAAAATACGTATGTGTGTTTTTCAAACGCTTGTCAAACGTTACACCCACCATTCATTGTGAATGTTAATCCATTCCTTACTTGTATCCTGATAATAATGATATCCAGAAAAGAGAGACGACTCAGGGAATTTGAGAGGAAAATATATCTCATTTTTTGTTAGTTTAGATACAATTACAGTTATACTCAATATTATTTTAAGATTATCACTTTTTATTATTTTTTAAATATGTAGTAATGGATTTGTGACAAATTTCGATTTATTTTTCAAAAATTTGAAAAAACTTTATGTAGGTATGTTTTCCGAACCTTCTTACCATGTCACCCAACAGGATGTTAATTTCTCTTTTGTGTCTATAATTAAATTAATAATAAGGGAAGAAATAAAATAAGTTGGACGCACATGGAATTCGCAATGATTTTTCATATAAAAGTTTTTCCATATAGCCTAGATAGAACTTATCAGGAAAACCGATTCGATAACCTAAATCTGTCGCGCCTCAATCTTCGTTATCGCACAAAATTAAATTTCGCTCCGAGCTTCGACTGACACGCATTATCCTCCGATCTTTCTCCCTTTCTCTATTCCTCTACTTTTAATTGCCTTTTTTAATTTGATTGTACCGACAAGAGTATTTTACAAGTCTATCGCCGGTTCGCCTTGAACACGATTCACCCAAACTGTCTCGAGTCAATTTCATACGTCTTCTCTCAATCTCTGGAAAAAAAAGACAGAAGAAAAGAATCATTCAATAACCCTCGAATAGTCATTTAAACAGAGAATTTCATAGGTAAAATTAACCATTACTAAAAAAACGTTCGGTTCACTTAATCTCCATTACAAACAAACATAAATATTAATTGTTTAGAAAAAAAAACAAATTAAATGCAAATTGTACTTGAGCATCAACATGAGCTTCGCATAACATTGAGAATTGTCATATCTGTAAAATCTTTCGTATATACAAGCTTAATTAATAAACTGGACTCTTATATAGCTTCCAACACGAATGCTATATAAATGCATTAAATGTAACATAATCATGATCACAAAAATTACAATAATGTACGGAATAAAAGGGTATTAACGTAAACATCAAAAAAAGAAATGCAATAGTGTTAAATTTAGGAAATCGAACTAGGGAGAAGACGACACAAGAGGAAAGTTATCAGAAAACAAATTGAGTATAGGATGGTGAGAAAAGAGAGGGGTACAGGGGGGGGGGAAGGAAGGAAGGAAGGAAAGTGGAAGAAGAAAGATAGGAAAAAGACTTATAAAATATATACGAATCCCGGTGAACGCCTAATTGCAATTAACAACTCGCCATTATTACAATATATAGGATGCCTTACAATGAGATAATGCAAATAAAACGAAAGTTTTAATTACTTTGGCGCGGTATACGCTCGCGGAGATCGCCTCGAGGCGAACGTTGTTACATCCCAGGATAATGGAAAGTTTACCGCGACAGCCTAGGACGATGAGCTTTTTCTCCCGTCCTTCTCGCTCATTCTCGTTCTCTCTCTCTCTCTGTCTCACCCTTCTATCTCTCTCCTTCGCTGAAGATATTTTCCTCCTCTTTCTTGATTATCATATACGTAATGTCATATATATGTATGTGTCTACATGAAATAGCTCTCGTTCGTGAGAACGTTTACTTTCTTGTACATCCGTGTCTATCGTTCATTCGTCTTCAACTATATTATTTTTTATGTACTGTAGCCAACAAATTTTGACATTCTTCCTGTCCTTAACTCTTCCTTCCCTTAATTTCCCTTAACTCTTCCTTTAAGGTAGTTCTATCAAAAGATCGTTTTCTTAGGATTTTGTTAAAAATTTGCAGAAACCTTCTTTGATACAATAATGTGCAATTGTATATTAAATTTCAAGAGGTTTCACTATACGTAGAACTCGAGATATTTATTGTCAAAAATCACTATTTTCTAAAGTCTCCTCCATAAGAGCACGTGTTAAATATTGCTATCTTCAACTCTTGATATCTTGACTTCTGCGTAGAGAAACTTCTTGAAACTTTGCACAACCCTTTATTGTACTTCAAAGAAGCTTCCTCAAATTTTTTCAAAAATCCTAAGATTATGATTTTTTGTAATTTTCATATATACGTAACAAGTACAGGTCACCTTGGATGATATTCAATTGTATATTGTTCTTTAAACAATTTGCAACAACTTTTCTTAATAAATTTGAGTTTGTAAACCACATGGTATGGGAATAAATTGCGAAATAAAAACTTTTGATTTGATTGTACTGATAGAACTACTTTAAATCAAAATTAACGCGAGAATTTTTTCAATTTCTTAATACTCTGTTATTTTCCTTCCAAAAATATATACTCATGCAGTATTTTTATTAATAACTTTTCTCCACTTTCAAATTTTTTATAATTTTTTTTACAAATTTTTTTTACTCATCATTTTATTCCCATTCGGTAGAAAGAGTTTTGAATTAAATTTTTTGCATTAAAAGTTCATATTGAAATACACAAATCCTTTGACAAAGCGAGATTACAACGACCATTCATTTGAATTTGTAAAGCTTAAATGATCGGCTCAGGAATATTCTACCAAAAATTCTCAACTTCGCAGTAATCGATATTATATTTTTTCATCTATTGATAAAATTCAAATTTAAAAAATATTACTTTTTAATGTTATAACCATTAAATGGTTTTATATTATTATGATTACGCACAGAATAGTATATTATTAAAATTACTGAGAATAAGAAAAAAAAAGAATTTCTTACAATTACATTTGTACAAATTCTACATTTGTACAAAAAACCAATCAGTCATTATTTTATCTGACTGTAACAACTTCATTGGTATTTTATCAAATACATAACAAAATTTTTGCAATTATTTTACGATGTATTAATAAGTTTCTGAAGCAATCGGACATTGGATTTCTTTATCTACAACATTATTAAATGTATATTACAGAAAATATTAAATTTTAGTTACGTTTTCTTTAAAATGAGATCGACCCAATAATCAAGAAATGTAGACTTAAAAAAGATCATTTGTAACAATTCAATAAACATAAAAAACTTTCACACATAATTTAAAAAGACAAAAAATAAATTCGAAATAAAATATACGCAAAAATGTTATTTTGTTACAACAAAAAGAAATCTCTTATTTTCAAATTGGTAATGGGTCACGAGCGGGTGTACTCTAAATTTTTGTTAAACGTCTGACATTGCACAACTGCATGATGTTGTGATCAAATTCAGCAATTATCATGTTTATCATTGTCGTTACCGGATATACATGCATGTATATCTATGTACATAAATATTTATATAGAGTATATACAATCAAGTGTTACGTTTCCCAGCTATTGCCATCGTGAATTCGTTGCTCAGTGTGTATGTTTTCCTTTTTTTAATTTTATTATTCCATTTTCTTTTCATTTTAGTAAGGCTGATTCTTCGAAAATCGGGACCCAATGTTTTCTTTTGCAAATCTCGTATACCAACAAACGACGCACAAACAACATATCCGATTTTTGTCGTTTGCGAAATATCAATATTATAAGACATATCCATATCCATTCTCTCGACGATTTATTGTGTCCTTAATTGCCAACTAACTCTAATATATACAATATATACATCATGTCAGATAAATGTGACATTATTGGGAACGTTCCATTTTCTATTGAAATAGTTGTTAACGGTTATCGTTTCTTTTTTCTTTTTTTTTGTGTAATTTATATTACACATTAGTTATTATCAAGTTTACGTTTTTTTCAATTATCATTTAGTTGGTACAATTTATAAATATATAGAATTATATGTATATTCGATAATTATACAGGAAGAAAGCAATTTTACCAATTTTTTAATTGTACAAAAAGAAATAAAAAATAGTTCTTCAAAACGGAAAACGAAAAGATATTCTCCACGACAACAAAAATATTTAATGTTTAAATACTCCATGCGATATATTAATACAAATTATTCGTATTTTATTTCTACAAAGAATTTTTTGTATCATCTTTTTTGTATATACGATAAAAATTATATTTTAACCATATAATCTTAACCGTCTCTATAATTGAGCTCCTCTCCGAATTCTTTCAATCGGGCACTTAATTCCTGATTTAAAGATAACTCCTGATCAATTACGTTTATATTAATAAAAATATTAAACCTTAATTAATTATTGTAGAGGTGAATAAAATCCGATACCTTCTTCTCCTTTTGAGATCGTCCATGTAACGGTGATCGTATCATGACCTTTCCTTAAAATAGTTTGGCAAGCATTCTTCGATTATCTTATTAGTAAAATATTAAATTTCCATTTGAAACTGAATTAAATGTTTCAATTCACAAAATTCGATGATAATTTAAGGATGAACTGGATATCCATTAAAAGAGTGACTTTTTTCATGACAAATTAGTGGACTTAAGGCATTTTATAATTTTGGCATTTTATATTTTTAAACAATATAAAATTTGATAACTCTGTGAAACCTTTTTAAATACGTATAACTCATGTATTGTCAAAAACATAAATCAAACGTATGAAACAAATTTGATAATGCTCACACTATTTCTTGGGAAATTATATAAACTTTCTATAAAAATCAATGTTTAAATTCCAGTTCATCCTTAAATATTTATACAAATTTCGAAATTATGATTACATTATTAATTTACATAGAAAGATAAGAATAATTTATAGAAAATATTAGCATCATCAAGCAAATACGTTCAATATAAAAAATTACACAATACGGAGTATTTCTCAGAAAATTCAATTTCAGCGTATTAAGTCCAATTAAGATCTGAGAGGAATGAAATTTAAAAAATACCATATATACTCTTTAAGAAAAATGTTTAAGAACAAATTAAGAATGAATGATTCAACTAAATCAAAACCATACAGAGAATATTCTGAAGCGGAAAATGTGTAAGGAACAGAATCTCTTCAATTCTGTCAGAAAATAAAAACTTTTCTGAGAAATACGCCATATACATATATTTATATGTTGTACTGTCATTGTTACAAATAGTATTAGTATATCATTCCCATATTATTTGTCTATCATCCCATCTCATACAAGAAAAATCATCTTCATCCACGCACTACACAGCTCCCATCCTCTCACTCTAGTCTACATGACAAATAAAAAGAAAAGCTCCTACAGTCATTTTACCTAAAAACTTTAGAATTATTTTCCTCAAACTCACGTCCCAATACTACTTCTTGTGTCTTGTAATCCTTGTGTTGTGTGTCTGTACAAATTGAAAGTATAAATACTCAACGTTACAAAAAAAAGAATTGTTGAATAAATTCACGGGTTGTCAAAATTGTGAACGAAGTAATTGAAATTAACTAAGTTAAAGAATCGAAAAAAAGCTCCGGCTGTACAAGAGTTCACTGCCTTCAGTCACTTTCATTGACTTGCATCGCAAATCAGTTTGAAAAATACAAATTTTGAAATCTAAAGATAAATGAATTACTGCAGAACATGCATAACTTCTTGTCAAATGTTTGATTTTTTTTTTTTTAATAAAATTAAATGATCACTCTTATTTGGAAAAAGACTGAAAAAGGCTCATTTGGCTTTTGTCTTTTTTATCTCTTGTTGATACAATTTTTCACAATTGTAATAAATCTGCATACAACAGAAAGAAATTATTTTTGACCGATATGTCTCGCACAGTCATCAACATTCACATGTGTCATTAGAAGTAAGCTCATTTAATCGTGCGACACATCACTTTCATTGTCATCAGTGTTGATCAGCACACTCGAGATTTATTCATAAAAAAGGAAGCAAGCAAGCAAAATATTGACAAAAAAAAAAGGAAATACATTAATGTTTCATGAGCAATACGCATTTTCATATGTGTTCTCTTTGTTGTGAAAAAAAAGCAAAGTCATTTGAAGGGTTTGAAATGAATATAAGAAATAAAAGCAGACAAGTGATTGTTCAGAAGCGAGCGATAATTCTGGATCGGGACTCGGCGACTCGGTACAGCGGCAGCAGAGTATTTTTGTCATCGATCGAGCAGTATACGAAAATTAATTGAATTTTTAAAAAGTTCGCGTTTCGTCAAAATTGAAGAGGAATCTCCAACCGCTGAGACGAAAAAGTTAAACGATAGAGAAATGAAAAACGGTTTTCTAACGCAGCTAACTTGAGTATTATACTTCAAGCTTGAACGTTTAGATGTGCTCTTTATTCATATGTTAGGATGCTATATGTCAGGACCCGAGGGCTGCAATCTCTTCATCTACCACCTGCCCCAGGAGTTTGGTGATACCGAGCTAGCGCAGATGTTTGTTCCCTTTGGTCCGGTCATTTCTTCGAAGGTCTTCATCGATCGAGCGACCAACCAGAGCAAATGCTTCGGTAAGTTTTTCACTATTTATTGTCCCAAATAACATACTATATATGCACCATACATATATGTATGTATCTCTGACTTTCTCATTTGAATTACTGAAAATACTCCTCTACCATTCCAATTATTTTTTTTTAAATAAATAAAATGAAATAAAATTGTGGAATATTGTATATGTAAAGAAATTTGAAATAATTTCCGTAAAAGACTACCGTATGAGAGAGTCAGAAAGAGGAGATTTGTCTAAATTGGCTTGGAACAAGTATAAAGGTGCGGAGGCAGAGTCAGCCATTTTGATCTTGGATATATAGAAGAAGGAAGAACGGAATAGGAAGGAAGGAAGGATAGGTCAAAGAGTGGGGAAAATAGCCTCGTTATCGTCATTTTATCCGCGCTCACGAAAAGCCTCCTCTCGATCCTCCCTCCCAGGACGGGCTGCGAAACTCGGATAACGTCGTTCGTTAAAAGTTCAACTCGTCACTTTTTTTTCCGAGGGCTCAATTCTGGAACACCACGAACGACATAATCCGTTTGGCTGTGCTCGTTTTTTTTTTTTTCGTTCTCTCTCTGTCCCAACTTCCATTGGCCTATTCTACGGTCTCTCGTCAGTAATAGCCCACGAGAGGACCACTCTGCAGACTTTTCTTTTCTCCCTTAACGTCGCACACTCTCGCCTTATATTCCCCTGTTCGCTCATCGCGCTTTCTCGCGATCCCTCAAATCTTATTCGACGGCTTCTCTTTCCGACAGGTTTCGTCTCTTATGACAACACGACGAGCGCGCAGACAGCGATCCAGTCTATGAACGGCTTTCAGATAGGGATGAAGCGGTTAAAGGTCCAATTGAAGAGGCCCAAGGAGAGCAGTAAGCCGTATTAACCCACGTCCTAACCAAGACAAACCGGCCGGATCGCGCCCTACGTCATTACATATAGAGTAAGTTCATCCTGCTACGTTTAATCAGTCTTTCAGGTAGCTCGATACCGCGACACCAAGGGACATGAAAATTTATCTCCACACCCACACACATGCGCGCGCCCGCTATATCCGAGGAATTCACAAATTATTATTCTCTATAATTCGATAAAATCAGTTCACTTCGACATACAATATTATAAAGTAAAAAAATCATACGTCATTTTCCACGTATCAATTCCAACTAATTTGAAAACACTGTTCAATTTTCTACGTGGAGTCTGAATATGGATTTGTAAAAGAACATAACTTCGTTTTTATCAATTACCTAATAACAATATAGGCTAAAATTTCAAAGTTCATTCATATTTTTCAGTTTGAAAAACAATTCATATAATTTTTATTAAATTCTTCCTGTATTCTCTTAATAAATAAATGTAAGGTAAATTAATAAAGATTAATATCTAATGAAAAAGAGTTCTGGAATGAAAGCAAGAAACGAGTAAGAAGGCGATTTTTTTCTACGTTACATTTTGTAGGATCAAAAAATTTTCGATAAGATTTGAAAACAAAAGCACAAATGGTGAAATTCTTTTTCTCGTCGAAAAGAAAATTTTCAAAAAATTCGGATCAAGTGCTACAATATATTTTCATTATAACCATTCGATGAGCATATCATCCGAAAGTATTAATTTTTCATAAAAGCAACGTCAAAACCCAAAAAGCGTAAAAAGCATTACAAAAATTAAAAAAAAATCAATAGGTTAAATAATATCGAATAAAAAAATGTAATGAACTCACAGACTTTGCGATAAATCGTCGAAACATTAATTCCCTTCTGTGAGACTAACTTTGAACCTTTATCTTTTTATTTCATTATCCAGACGATGTCGTACGACAACGCAAGTCCATTGGACGCTCGAAGATCAGGATTAACGAGCTCGAATCACCGCTACAACGCTCCCCACCGTAACAACCTAGTCTACTAGTTAGTTAATTCTTTAGAGATTAATTAGAGTGCCGATTGAAGTACTGGACAAGGAAGGGAAGAAGAATAAGCGACACAGAAGGCGAGATTGAGAGAGAGAAAAGAATGAAGATTAAAAAGAAAACAGGGACTGACGTTGAGGACGAGAACGAAGAAAAACAAAATTAAGAAAAAAAAACAAAAGGGAGAAACTGATAAAATACGTCACGAAGAAAGAAGAGGACCGACTTCGCTGCTGGTATACGGAAAGGAGAAGAAACAAAACCGAAAAGCGAGCTAAAAACATTTCTCGACTCTTCGACTTTGGTGCTCGACCTCGGGAGAACATTTTCCTTTTTATTTCCTTCTACGGGGTATCCGCGCACAAACGAGTGAAGGAGAACAAAAAAATTATGGTAGACAAAGCAAAGAACCAAAAGAAAGAGAATGAAAACGAAGAGGTTTGCAGGAAAAAAAATAAAATAAAATAAAGAGTAAGAAGAAGCGTAAAAAGATCCGCAGCGCCGATGAAAATTGAGGACGACGACGAAGAAATTTATTTTTACTTTCCTGTTTCGCAATTTTTTTTTTCTTTTTCGTCGTTAGTTATCAAGCGAACGCGAAAGATCTTCCCTATTATATGCATACGCATATGAATATTGACACAAATAAAAAACACACACATACTATATACAGACACACACACAGACACACAGAGAGAGAAAGGCGCACGAACGCGTGCTCGCCCATACACACCACAGACACAGCATATATATATAAATATATACATATAAAAATATATATATTATATATATTATTAAAAAATATATATCGAGGTAGTAGGTTTTATATACCGCGATAGAGAAAAATCTGTAGTTTGTAGACCACGGCGTTGCGTCCTTTTTGGCTCGTGTATCTCTCCCTTGGAACAAGAAAAACAATAAGAGATACGAGAAAAGAACGAACGTGACGAAAAATCAATGGTTAAGATGAAAACTTGTGGTGAAAATATTTAAAAAAATCAAATCATGAGGAAACAAAGTTGCAACGTCTTCACGAGGTTCGTTGAGCTTTGGGAAAGAAGAATATAATCTTGGAGCAGACTCGTCGACGATGGAATCAGTCTTTGACTATTATCAATGGCTCTCATTTAATTTGTTAAGTTTTTCAGTTCTCGGGGCTTTAATTTCTTCTTTGACCTCTGGCTCGCAACGAATGTCGTGATCTTGGGATATAAATATTTCTATATCATCTAGTCAACCGGGGCTGTGTAGAACAAATCGCAAAATGATCATCACGATTGAAAAGAAGAAGAAGAAGAAGAAGAAAACAAAAGCCAAAAATGATGAAAAAACGAATTAACGCTTATTTTAGAAAATTGACTTGTGATCGACGGAAAGAGTTGTACAGGGAAGAAAAATGAAACAAAAGACCAAAAATGGAGAGAAAAAAAATTAAGAAGAGTCTCACGAAGCGCCAATCAGGCTGTGAATTTAAAAAAATACGAAAAAATAATCGAACCGCGAAAAAAAAACATATTTGAAAATAATTTAATCCTTGAATGATGGAACAAAGGTAAAAATATCCTTATTCTTTCGCCACGTGCAAGCTTTTTCTTGAAAGCAGTGAGACTCAAAAACACCTCATCCCTGCTCTTTCCTCGTTCGACAAAGGAGATCGAAGCAAAAAAAAATTAAAAGAAGAAAGTCAACTTGTTCGTAAAATAGAGAACAAATTAAGAAAAAGGATGGGCAATTGAATAAATACTGTAGATACTATGTGAGATGAGTTTAAAAAACTGTTCTGTTTTCCGTTTATTGTTCGATATTTGTTTTTTGTTTTTCCTTTCCGAGTCACGAATCTGGAAATGTTCCTGTGGACAAGCCGCTCGCTTCGTGACAGTTCGCCAAGATTATCGAAATCTGTAGACGCAGATGTAATTTTAAAAAAATAAAGCGAAAAGATAAGAAATCGAAAGCATTGTTGAACGAAAAAAAAAATTAAATAAAATGAAATTAAAACGAAATTCGAAAAAAGAACAAGGTAAGAAAAAATAAAATTACAAAAAAATTAACAAAAATATAATGCAAGAAGGCATGATGGTGGTGTTAATCATCGATAGAATATACGATGACGAATATATTATTAAAGAAATAAAAATTAAAACGAAAATTACGGCAGCGAGAAACAATGAGTGAAGCGGAGATGAAAGCTCGGATCTAGCGAAATAATCAACCAAAGTACCAACTATTATTATTATTATTACTATTATTATTACTATTATTATTATTATTGAAGAAAGAAGCATATGTGTATATATGCATATATTAATATATACATATATTAATAAATACAAAGTAATATATTGATTGAGGGCAACTAGCGGCTTATTGGATGATTATTATTATTAAATTATTACATTTATTACCACCATTATTATGGCTATTTATTATTATTATTGTCATTATTATTATTATTATTATCATTGCTATTATTGCGATTTTTACTGACTTTATTATGTAGTTATTAAACGAGGTGGAAGGATAAGAACGATGCAATGGCGAAAAGAAGAGGAAAAAGTGATGGAATATTAGTCATATGCACTTTTGGGAGACTGCCGACGATCAAGAGTGTGCGCAAGCGTATGAATGCGCGTATTTTGTGAAAATTCGTGAATATACACTCGAGAGAACGTCAGAGAGCAAAAGGTTTAAATAAATTGATGCACGATATCGCAAAATGCCACTCGTTTTATTGAATTATATAAAATTGTATGAAGGAAGAGATATGGAAGAACAATGGCAAGGGAGAGAGGAGGGGAAAAATATGAAATATAAATAGAAAAAAAGCACTTGATTCTTATATGAAATTCGCAACGTTGGAAATTCAACGAAAAAATATACTACGTTCGACATGTTTTTCTAGACCAGAAGAGCTACAAGTTAAAAGAATATAATTTTGAATTTCTGATATGCTAAGTAAAACAACACCCGACGGCATACCATTTTTTTTTTTTTCGTAAAGTTCCAACGATGTGAATTTTGTGTTGGTGAAGACGAAAAGTTCTTCATTCAGTTTTACAGAATCCGCCGTTTCTCTCCTGTCGTGCATAGGGAAATTTGAGAAAAAAAAACGAGCGAACATGTTGTACGAACATCGATCGGCCAACGCAGTCGTGAAATAATTGAACGTTAATTCTGCCCGCAAACTTGTGACGTACTCGAAAAAAAATATATATATATATATATACAAGTGGAAAGAGAAAATAAGCCGATACTCTGGATTCGCGAGCGCCTCGAGCCCCGGTGAGTTAACAGAGCGAGGAGGAGGAAAAAGAAATTACTATTTGTTAAGAGTAACGATAGATTAATTGATAACCGTATGCGATAAAATATCGATAATGAGGTAAAAACAGTTTATGAAAAGAAAAATTTGAAAAAAAAATGATGAAAACGAAAAAAATGATTATAGAAAATGATTTAATACGTACGTATGCATGCATAAAGAACATTCAAAATGAAAGAATAAAGAAAACGCAATCTTGAACAAGAACACAGGAGGGACACGACACCCACACTCCATAAATAATATAATAACAGTTGAGACAAAACGGGGTTAAGAGTGAATAAATAAAACAAGTACGATTATTAAACAGACGAAAAGTTGATCGAAACGAGGAGAAATCGCAGAAGCTCAGAAAAATGCTTCGAGGGATGGCTTAGCAAATTAGAGTTATTAATATATATATATATATATATATATATATATATATACATATATATATATACAAAAAAAAGAAAAAAAAGTAAAAATAATTAAATGAGAATACATCCAGTCGCGAGAGAATGCTAAAATGGGACGAGTAATAAAAAGGAGATGAAGAGTGAGCGAAGAATCGAGGAACGAACGGAGACAAGAGAGAAAGAGAGAAACACAGGTAAACGCTTCTCGGCAAGCACCAATCGATAATATCACTACGATTTAAGCTTTTTAAAGTACGAAATACGGTTAATAAATTGAAAGGGAGGAGAAAAGAAGAAAAAAAACTCGATAATGATAATACTAAAGTTTTAAGACGCGTAAAAGGATTTAATGGAAAAAAAAATAAATAAATAAAAAATAAACTTAGCTGATAATGAGAAAGATGCGAGGGGGGATTTGAAGAAAAAAAAACCAACCAAAGAGACAACCTATAGTAGTATACATAACGAGTGCGGATTGATCGATGATACGGCCATGACGGAATCCAGAGGGAGTACAGAGCCGAAAAGGGGAAGGGAGAGGGAGGAAAGGGGAGAGCGAGAAAGAGAGAAGAAAAGAAGCCAAGAAACAAAATAAACTATTTTATCCAAGAAGTTTTTGCTACAGCCGAGTAATGTGCATCTTGCTAATAAGGTAATCAATTTTAAGATGAAAAATGAATAAAAATAAAATAACAAAAAAGATAAAAATAATACACAAAAAAAAGAATATTCCTAGCTCTTAAGTCGAGAAAATAATAATGAAATAATGGATAATAGTGATCGATGAAAATCAGCTTTGAATTTATTTTTACATGACATTGATGATGATAACGATGATGACGGTGGTATTGAGGATGAACATGACGATTATGATGATTACAATGATACTTATGATAATGACGATGTCGATATGATTACGATAACGGTGAGTTATGATAATGACGATGGAATTTTCCGTTCGTACAATTAAGAATAACCTATTTTCGAATGATTCTCGAAAAAAACTTAACAACTCGATAATGTCACGCGACGACACATAATAAGCTGCCACTTAAGAAGATTGGTGAACCAAACAATAATATATGCACGTCAGAAATTGAATTTTAAAAAGGTGTAGAATGTTATTAATATAAGAAATAATTTTTTTTTTAACGAAGAGATAAACTTTTATCGCGAGATGCGACCATTTAAATTTTATCAAATTTATCGTCTACATAGAACAGGTCTCAAAAGTTATTCGACAACAAAATTCGTGTTTTTATACACGTGCAATTTACGTGCATTTCTATCCTATAGACACTGATCGTTTCGTATCACCGATCTTCTTGAGTCTGACAAGTGGAATTTCAAAAGACTATTACAAAATTTCACCAATCTCCTCTCGAATCTACGTTTTTCGAGATTTCGAAAAAGTGTCAAAGTCATTTATCGGTAAAGTAGTTTTTTCCATGAACAGTGTCACTTTTTGAACAGCCTTTGGGGGATACAGGATCCTTATACGCTGTCGCTCGCCAGGCGAGAATCTAGATACGACTTTTGCGTATATCTCTGCCCAGACGAATCGCGACGACGCAAATAAATCGTAATTGAAAAGTAACAAATAAAACAACCATGTAATTCGCGATACCGAAAGAAGCGTTGTAGATGAATATTTTGCCAACGTGTCGTTGCTATAAAAGTTAAATTCAAAGTTCCCCGACAAAAATGTTTTTATAACCCGTCCAGATTGCGAAGAACAACCGCGTGGTAAAACAAAAACGAAGACTTCTCGTAACTGGTAACTGCTTTACCGAGGAGAAACTTTGCGCGAACTGAGTCGTGAGTTTGAAAAAAAAAACGAGATGAAAAAGGTCGAGGATAGGCCGACGGGGCGATAAACATCGATGCTCGAAATATTAAAAAAAAAAAGAAAACCCAAAGTGTCATAACGCGATATTAAACGAGTGAGAGACGAAGAGGGTCGAGAAATAAAGGGAAAAAACCAAACAAAAAAAGAATATGACAAGAGCACAATACGAAAGGGACACGAACAGTAAAACATCTATAGGATGAATTAGAAGCATACATGTAGGTATATGTATATGAAAATACATGCAAATAACCACGCAACACCGCGAATCCATTGACGAGAAAAGAATTAAAAAAAAAAGTGAAAAACGCCGACTATAATCTAAAAAGATTATAAAATGTACTTACACCCACGCACACATGCACATATGCATGCGTACAGATAAAAAGAACATACACACACACACACACACATTGTATAAAATAAAAAGGAAGAAAAACACTTAAATCGGTATCACGCCGACGAGCGAACGTGACGTGGACGTGAAAAAGAGGAAGACGGAGAAAAAGATAGAAAAAGATAGAGAGCTAGATCGAAAAAAAAAAATAGAATTGAAAAATGTGCGTGTGTTTTGCGTCGTCGTCTTTGTCGTCGTCGTCGGTGATTCTAGGAAACAGGGTATGTTTTTTGCAATTATTTGCGTATAACTTGTAAAGAATAATAAATGAATTCTTCTTACTAAGGACCCGCCCGACCTGAAACCCTGCCCCAGCGACCGGTCCACCAAGAGAGAAACTACTCCCGAAACTCTACCCCATCTCTAAACTATTTCTCATGGTTATAAAAATACTTACGCGAAGTAATAGTGTAAAGAGTTTTTGCATTTAAAAAAAAAGGATGAAAATAATGAGAAGAAAATTACAGTTAATTCGCACGTGCGAATGCGAAAGGAAGAAAAATGTCATAATCAAAGCGTTACTATAATATAATTGACATCGAGTCGCCATTATTGTAAAAAAAAAGAGATGAAACAAGATGAAAACACGCAGATGAATCGCAACATGGGACGGATGATTCTTTCTTCCTTTTCTCCATCCCTATTAAGCTCGTTAACGATCGGACAATGTCAAAAAAATTAACAACCGCCTTTACAATCGTATATATGAAAGTTCAACGAGCGACCAAAATGGCATAAAACAGAAACTGTTACATGCTCTATTGCATATGAAATTTGTGAATACGTAGGGAAACAAAACATGAAAATGTTCACTGGGATTACTCAGTTTTTATAATTAAAAGAATTTTTTTCGCCTGGTTAGGAATTTCTTTTGTTTCGTTTACTCTTTTGATGTGGAAAATCCGGGGTAAAAGATTTTATACCTGTAAAGTTATAGACTTCATTGTTTGTACTTTCGATGATCAGGTTTGAAACATTTATTTGCACTAATTTTCGTTCATAAATTCCTGAACAATCACACGTGCTATCACTCTCTTCTATACACGATGAGCTTTATATCCGATTCATTAGTCACGGAAATTTGGCAAATTTCCAATTCCCTGATTTTTCTTACGATCAGATCCGTATCTCGTCGTGTTGGTGAAAAGCAAAAAAAAAAATTGAACGAAAGCGTAATAAATTTCAACTCCGTACCCTCGTTGATGGAAATAAAATGTACTCAATTCAATCTCTCAGGAAAAATGTATCAAGCATAAATACAGTTTTTCGATTTTGATCAATTCTCATATTGAAGTCTCGAAATTTTTATTTCACCTTAAATAATCCAACTGATCGGTTTCATTCCGTTCGACTTTTCCACTCTTTTTCCTCCCCCTCCTTATCATTCGAAGCTCATCCGTGCGCATTCGATAAGAGGGGAACAGTGAGTATGTGTAAGAAAATGTCAAAAAAGAGAATTTGAAGAATAAGAATGGTATAAAAAATGAGCGCTAGGCACTCGTGAGGTCCACTATATATCGATAACAATAGCAAGTAGCACTCGTGCTAAATGATATACCATTTTTTCTAGGCGCGTTTATTTTTCTTTCTTCATACCAGTACTAAAAAATAATCACGTTAGGCGTCCCATCAGAGATTGACGCGCAAATAATCTCGCATAAAATAGGAGACGTGTCGAACAATGATGGAATTAAAAAAAGTTTCGCAAGCTTGATCATCACGACAAAACACTAGATCTTCGAAGTTATCGTAATTGGTTGCGATTAAAAACTATATATGTTTTTTAAACATTAAAAAAATGAATTTCAACGTAAAATTAGATTGGTCCTACGCAACAAATCGTCCTATTAAATATTATTTTCATTCTTTTGTTGCATGGAGAAATGCCTGCTTTTTTCAACCTTAAAAAGATGAAATAGTGAAAAGAATTTTAGTTTTATTCATAGTATTTGTACGATGCAATATATTCATCGAACTGAAGTTTCGGTATACCAGACAGGGTGCTATGTAAAATCTATGTCGACAAAAATTCCGTAGCCTACGAACATCTGAAAAATAGACATTTTTAAATACAAGAAAATTTTCCTTCCCCTTTAAGAGAAAAAGCGAAGAAGCAGGAGAATACGGAGAAATCGTCGTCGTCTTTTGATCAATAACATTTCCGTTTCTCGCCGCACCAGCAACCCGGCCAATTATTCGATCAATTCCGGGACCAATCGTACGACGCTTTCCTCGCAAAGTAGCAGCGTATGTACGTGTACGGGTGTGTGTCGTGTTACGAAATTTCTTCCTAGCTTTCTTAAAACCGACGTCAATCGAAAAAAAAAGCATTTTGCACGAAAAGGATAACTCGTAGTTTTGTGAAATCGAGAAATTCGTCATTATGAACTTTGAAAATAAAAATTCAAGGGAATATTTTTAAATATAGTAAAGGGAGCCTTCAAGATTGAGATCGGAGAATGGAAAAACATTTTTCTCCTCTAAAATTAATTACTATTTATCCGTTTATTCGCGTTATTAAAATTTATTTTAAAATTAAATTCTCTAATAAATTGAATAATCGAAAAAAGTCGAGAATGACAAGTTCTCGATGGTTGGCAGGTGCGTATAGAAAAATGGTGAACAGGGAAATTGTATTTGAACGATGAAAGGATAGTTAGAAAAAAGAAAAGCCAGGGCGTAAGAAAAAATAAAAACTAGAAAAGCACGAAGAAAAACATGAAAGCAGCGAGAGCGAAGATAATTCCTATCGAGCGTTATGGAGACAAAATTGCGTAGCATAATTTTATATAGCAAGCTATCTAAGCATAATAAAAATAAAACATGTACACACACAATTACACACAAGTACATAACAATTATTACGGTAATTATTACTGATTAAGATTACAAGTACCCTTATCTACTTGGGTAAAATTGATAAAACAAACAGAATCATCCATACAAATAACTTACGAAGAAAATTTGAGGGAAGTAAAATAATAAAAGATGATAATATTGGATAAGAAAAATAACTGGTCGATGCAAATTGCCAGACAAAGCATATTTTAAATAATTAATCGCCAAAAAATTTTTAAACTAATTCGTAGATATTAAGATAAGAAAACGTGAAACAGAGAATAATGCGAAAAAGAAATTGATAAATAACCCATATAGTGATTGAAAGTGAAATATAAAATTTAACGTAAATTCGAGATTGACTTTTGGATTATAGAAATGAAAAGGAAGAGTATCTACTAGTTTCCGGACGGAAAAATGTGTAAAAAACGGACATATGCTGGGGATAATCCGGTGGAAATAATGGAACGAAAAAAAAATCGAGAGAACTAGGAGGGCGAAAATCGAGCAAGCGAATGAAACAGAATCAGAAAATAAGCGTCTAAAAAATCTAAAATAACGATAATAATAATCTTGATCATTAGTATTTTTTATTTAAATTGAAACCAGATGTAATATTGGTTTTCCTTTTTTCTTTAAAAAAAATTAAATTTTATTTAAACAGTCGCGAGGAGACAATAATCTAACGGAATTCATCTAGAAATGAAATACAAATGATCTAATGTCTCGAACGAAAATAACAAAATGCCAAACAAAGCTAGTCAATTGATAATTTTGTTAATACTTTAAATAAATACGAAGAAACCAGCGAATGAAACTTAAGAGTAAATATACAAGAATGATGAAGTTACATTTTGTTGAAATTCATATCAATGTAAACTCCGTGGGTAGTTTTAGTATCAATAAAAATTAAATACAAGGCAATGTTCATTATGACCCACTTTAAGTATAATTTTTTTTTGTTTTTTAAGTTATCAATAGGATTGAAAAAGAAATTTCAAAATTCAAATGTTCAAAAAATATAAAATCCATCAAAATAAAATAGTAATGTTTCCATCGTGTTCGAACGATGCAAACATTCAACGACACAAAGTGCACTCTTCTTTCGGTTATGAAACGTGAGGGCTTAACTCGCATTTTATCGTACTTGGCGAGTAGCCTACTCGTCTCTTTCTCCTCGCTTGCTTCGTATCTCACCCTCTTGTTCCTCTCACTCTGACGTTGGCTTCGTCAGCCACGGGAAAGGTGCAACAGTTGGCTAACAAGTGGCTCTGCCGCGAGTAATCGAAATAAGGGATTATATTCCATTCACGAACCGCGTTTAAAAAAAAAATATATATATATATACATACACGTATGCATACATATATGTATACCTTTATATTAAAATATGTAATTATGACCATCGAGGATGAGCTTTAGAATCTTCAGCAGGACCTTGAAATATAGTTTAATTTAGAATAACACGTTTCCCATTGCACTTTATCCTTTGAAAATGGAATTGAAATTTTTCAATCACAAAAACGGCAAAAATTCCTCACCGCACACTCACTTTTTTTATTTCGTTGAAATTCGCAACGTTGAAGATTCACCATTTCAAAACAAATCCACATATATACCATAATTTAAATAATTGTCAAAATGAACATGAAGTTTCGTCATTATTTAAATGAGTTTAATATCGACCAAACAAAAATGTACACTTTCTAGTTGACAAAAAAAAAGATTGCTAGACGGCGTAATAGCGAATGATTGATTCAACATTTTCTACATTTATTTTTAAAATGTTTAATTTTTTAAATGACAAAACATCTTCTCATCATCCGCGTGACAAAAATTTGTAATCATCTCGGAGTTGATTTTCAAATTGTCAAATATTTTTCTGTATAAAACTATAGTTAAAGACATTCTGAGATAACTTAAAATGCGTTAGAAAAAATTGTGCTAGAGAGATAGTAAGGGAAATAGCGCGTTCGAAAAGTGCGATATAATGATAAAATACAAATCAAAGCGTTGAAGTCGCAAACTATAAGTAAATAATCAGCTTACGATTGATGCGAATAGGGTGAATGAATGAACCGTAAAAGATACAGAAATTTAGAGCATATCAGTGTGTCGAGCGTAGAAAGATACACGCATGAAATTAAATGAGTACGGAAACACGATATAGTATGCATTATTGCGAGAAAACAAAAACTGAAAGGCAAAGCTCAGATCATTACGAAAAAGAGAATAAAACATCTTGTTGAAATTTTCAAAATTGAAATTCAACAAAATGTATTGATTTTTTGTGACAATTTGTTGAAAGCTCAGATTGTTAGTCTGTTTTAACGGGAAGAAAGTATAGTGACGTTATTCAGCGCAAGCGAGTTCTGTCAGAACTGTCGGAAAAGTGAAACTTTCTTTTCCTTCTCTTCCTTTCTTTCTTTATTGCGCGAAAAACAAATTATGTACAAGAAAAAGATATGAAACCTTACAGCGTAATTGATGTAATGAAAAAATTAATCTTCAAAAAAATATATGCTTTGATGAGCAAAATATGAGAAAATCGATAGCTCCCAACGTGATTGACTAGTTGAAATGCTCAACGTTGCGATCCAACGAAAACATTTTTTCCCCTCATTTTTCACCTTTTCTAAATAAAAAAAATTTCAAATTATTTTGAATCTCTTTTATAAACAAAAAATGACAAGAGTATTTAAACAAACTTTTTTCATTATGCTTCAACGATGCAAATTTCTCTTTGATAAATGCCCAAAATGAATTATTTGCAAAAAAAAAATTTTCTCTGTACTGACATGAAGCAATGAAGACAAGCAGGTCATTCGAAATAAATTCTTGCAAACGTAGCTCAGACAAAAGTAATGAATGAAATTCAAAAAAAAGTAGAAAAGCAATTGAATGATCCGTAAAAAATTTGAAAAAATGAGAAGCAAATTAAGAAGAAAGAGATCCTAGCCAACTTTGCTATCCATCAAGTACAATGCAATGAAAGCAAAAAGGTATTGTGTATAGTACTCATAAAAATGGGATTGTGAGAGTCGAGGCAAGAGAGAGAGAGATAAACGTCGTATCGGTGCGATAACACGCGATGTATAATCGGAATGATAAGAAAAACTAATACTAATAACAATAATAGTAATAATGATAATCTTAAATACACACATATATATATATAATTATATATTATATACTTATAATGATTATATTTATAATACAAATACGAATATGCATACTTAAGAAGAAAAATAATACCAACATTAAGAATAATAAAACTAATAAACAATAACAATACCAATCTAAGAATAATGATAATAAATACTAACGATAATAACAATAAATAATTATAGCAAAAAATAACAATAATAATATAGTAATAACAATAATAATAAGAATAATATAATTGAAAAAGAAAATGAATGAAAATTTTAATACAGACACACACACATACATACACACACTCTCACATAAGAAGTCGCGGTAGCTGCTTGGGGCGAGTACACGATAGAAACTGATAAAAGTATAACTGCGACGATGAAGTCTCGCGACGAGTACACGAAAAAATAACGATCTTGAAAAAATGATCGTTAATATGTTGGTTAATCGTACACATAAAATACATGTCATCTCAAAAAGTTTGTTTGCAATTCGATTCAATATATAAGTATACATAAATTGAGACAATTGACGTCGCGTATATTGTATACGTGCGCGTATCAAAGTGATCAAGAAAAATCACTATATTACTTTAAAATATCGATTTCCCTTCAAATTCAATTTTCACATACAACCAACATTACAATCGTGGACTAATCGAATTTCGCTTTTACATTTGCGATTATCCATCAGAAGCGTCGTTTTTTGAAAATGTTTGAAGAAATTAATCGAATTCTCATATAAATATATTCTACGTATATGGTCTATACGAATTAAGAGCAATTACATTCACTGACATGTTGCAATAAAAATCGAGGAGAAAGCGAATGAAAGTGAGTACTTGGCAACTTCATTTTTCACCATCATCGTTGATTTTTGAAATTTAAAATTGTTTTTTGAAACAAAATTTTCATACACTATTTTTACATCTTTACGTGAGTAAAGATGTATACTGGTTTCTAATTTTCATACATCTCAAGACGTGATAATGAGAAAAGACGTTATTATTATTGATAAAACAAAGAAGAAATGCGAGTAATGCGAAGAAAAAATTTGAGAAAGAGAAAAATACGACAAAGATTATTATTCCGGCGCGAACTGCCTCGTAGGGTGGCAGCGTCAAAACTCGAACGAGCACAGAGTTTCTCGTTACGAACGTCAAACATTGAAAGTAAATCGTTAAAGCAGAGAACGTACGAGCGAAATGCGAATAAATAGAAAAAACACACACACACTCACACAGGAAAAGGGATAAATAAAAAAAAACATTTTGACACGAAATACCGCAGGGAAAAAAAGTTTGTAGGTATATTTGCGATAACGTACATAATATGAGAACCGATCAGACAAAAGTTGCAAAAGTGCTTCACTTGGTTTTTACACACATTTATTCCACTTAAAGATGTATTTTCCAAAAAAAAAAGTTCATTGCGCCCATGTGTTTATCGAGTAAAACAAATGTTCCGTTGAGACAAGCCAATCATATTTTCACCAACAGTGTACAACGCGGTCGAACTAACACATTTGAATCATCGAAAAAGGAAAGAAACATGACACGAAGCGTGAATATGAAGATGTACGCGAATGCAAAAACGAATTCGGAGCGGCGCAGAAAGAAAGAAAGAAAGAAAGAAAGAAAAAAAGCGATAATAGCAAGAAATAGAGAAATAAATAAAAGAAACAAACATAAAAAAAACGACGATATACGTAAACTTGAAGACAAAAATGAATCGCGATGTTCGTACGTTTATCGATAAAAATCCTCCAGTTTTCGGGAAGCTCTCTCTCACTTACCGTTGTTTTTTTCCTCGTCACACTTTGCCACGTTCTTCCTTTTTCGCTCGCGCGACTTCCGTTCGTCGAGCCACTCGGTTGTTCTCTATCCTTTCATCATCCTGAATTAAATCATTCTATTATTTGCACTATCAATATTATATATAACAATATGTGTATAATATATACACATTATATGTATATATTATTATAACATATAAAATATATTATACATATATGATAATATAATAAGCTATTATCGCATAATTATATTGGAACACAGCGAAACACGACGAGAAAGATAAATTGTACGACGTACCTTGTCCCATTCCGAACTCGCATACGACAGACCTATAGCGTAAACTCTAGTTATTACGAACATGGCCACTAGGAGCGAATATAACATTCGGATAGTTTATCATTGATGAAAATAAATAAAAGATGCGAAGGAGCAGTTAATAAACGGAGAGAACAAGAAAACGATACAGGTGAAAAGAAAGAGCGGATGAATGAGCGCGGAGATGGTGAAGCGTAAAAGCGCTAATCATTTAATAGATTTATTAACAACATTATTTCTATTATTAAACATATATTTAATATAAAAATAAATGATAAAAAGATAAATGAAGAGAGAAAATGAAGATGAGTAATACACCCGAGGTTTAAGGGTCGATGGTATTATGTCCGGGGGATTTTAATCGCGACGCGCGGACAATGTCCGTTCGCGATAATAATATCCCATATCGCCCCTTGAAAAACTTCCCCAATCGACTTGCCGTATGGTTGGACACGACGGAAAAAGTCTGAGAATGATAATCGAGAAAATTTTGAAAAAAAAAAAGAGAGAAAAAAACGTTCCTCGTGTCGAAGAATCATCGTCGCTCGTGCACAACGAGCAAACGCTAATCAGGGGTTGACAATTAAACGAAGGAGAAAAATTCTAGGTATTTTTTCTCCGAGACATCCCCCCCCCTCCCCCTTCTAGAGTGAGGTTTTAGAGATGAGAAAAAATGAGCGAGGGAGAGATAATGAATAAAAAAAACCGCCAATTACTTTAACTTCGACAGTACTATCATTTGTATGCCGAACGATTCTGCCGTTTTCAGCGCGACATATTTTGGCGATTCTTTGGTGATCAAATCACGGTGATCACATTCAAAGAGAAATAAATACATAAAAATGAGTAACGGGGAGAAAGACGATTAATTAAAAAAAGAGAGATAAAAGAGAAAAACCCAGAAGTTTCTATACTTTTTACGGAGATTGTTATAGTCTAAGCGCACATTGATTAAGGCATTCGTCGCTCGGCAAAGCATAACATAATTATTAATATAAAATTTATAACAGAAATAAAATAAATGAAGTTAATAAATATGTACACTGTATAATAAACATTATTTCCTATTAATAATTCAATGTGTTTCATTATTCAAAAGTTCAATCCTTTCACGAGTAACAATAAAGTGTAATTGAGATTTAATTTTATTTATTTTGTATTTTATAAGCTGCAATATTGCATAATGTGTAAGTCAAAAAGTTTTAATCAGCGACCGGGATAAAAGTAATTCAAGTTATAGTTCGATTATTGATTGCAAATCCAATATCAACCGGTACAAATTATATTTTATGCAGACCAATACTTGATTTACCTTTTTTTCTCATATTTAATCTCAAATTGACCATTTAATTTCTTAATTCTTAAAGTAGCAATAGGTATAGTCATATGTCGTAGCAAAGATGGGGTAACTCTTTTTTACGGAGAAGTATTGGGATCTGTCGAATGGCGATATGACATCTGGTGGCAAAAAAACGAACTATACTTTAAAGCAAATTCTCTAATAGTAATTATACGTATAATAAAGAATTATTCAATTATTAGTAAAAATGGAATCAGTGATGTTTACTTGACAGAAAAAGCAAATAAACATGAAGTACAATATGTGAGAGATTGAAAGAATACATGAAACAAGCAGTTGGAGGTTGAAGCTGGCAGGACTGTCAACGTCACTTCGCTGACTCCACTAATTTAACCACATTTGCATATAGTGCAGCCTCAAAATTGCGTTTTCCTTCAACAAAATTGCATTCCTTGAGATTGGTGCGAGCTCAGTCACAAATTGCACATGTATTTACCATCCATTACTACATGTGACTACATATCATGATTCTCTTATGGTCGTCGCCATGTTCTTTAAGCTCCGCCGATTTGACAAACCCCAATAATGTTCACAAAGGGATAGAAGTAATTTCATAATCTTATTTTTTATTGAATTTGTTTTCGACTTGTACTCAACTTTGAAAGTAATTTACACTTACAAGCAAACCACTTCCGGTTTCTATCTCCGGTTTTGATGACGTTTATATATGTTATTCTCCATCAAAATCTAAGAAACACGTTTTTTTTTATCAGTGGACAAACATTTCTAGGGGGTCAAATTACCCCTCAACGTTGAGACCTTCAAGGGGTGGTTTGCAGGTTTCACCTATTTCCAGGTAAGATAATCAAATGCACCCAAACATCTTATTGATGAATGATAAAAAATGGAATTGGTTTCATATCGGAGGATTGCATAGAAAAAAGATATAGGGGTTGAAATTCACAAAATCGTTATAACTCAGAAACTATATTTAAGCTATCTAAATGAAACCAATTTCATTTTAAAGAGCAAAAAAAGTAGCAGATACGGGTTTTTGCGTTTTTCCTTGAAAATGAAGTTTAAGGTAGTTCTATCAAAAAATCGTTTTCTTAGGATTTTGTTAAAAATCTGCGAAAACCTTCTTTAATACAATATGCAATTGTATATCAAATTTTAAAAGGTTTCACTACGTAGAACTCGAGATATTTATTGTCCAAAATCACTATTTTCTGCAGTCTCCCATAAGAGCACTTGTTAAATATAGCGATCTTCAACCCTAAATATCTTGACTTCTGGGTAGTGAAACTTGTGGAAATTTTTCACAGTTCTTTATTGTACTTCAAAGAAGCTGCCATTAGTTTAAAAAAATCCTAAGATTATGATTTTTAAAATTTTCATACATACGTAACAAGTACAGGTGATCTTGGATGACCTTGAATTTTGAGTATGTTGTTTTTGAAACAATTAGCAACAACTTTT
>JAPYYW010000877.1:0-39336 GCA_030522545.1 Cremastinae sp. A BG-2022a
AGATATTCATTATCGAAAATCACCAATTTTTCTACTCTCCCATAAGAGCACGTGTTAAATAGTGCAATCTTCAAATCTTGATATCTTGACTTCTAAGAAATAGAACTTCTTGAAATTTGGTACAGCTTTTTATAATACTTCAAATAAACTTCAATTAGTTTTTTTAAAAAATCCTAAATAAATTTTTTTTATAATTTTTATATATACGTATGAAGTATGGATCACCTTGGATGATCTTGAATTTAAAATATGTTGTCCTTGATTCAATTAGTAAAAACTTTTTCTAATGAATTTAAGCTGTAAAACCACATGGTATTGATAAAAACTATGTTAAAAATGTTTAATGTAACTGTCATGGATGTACTAACTTAAGGAGGTACTTGCGTTAAAATTTCATTAAAATGCTGAAAAAATGTGAGATGGTATCATCGTTTAGTTATAGAGATATTCAATATTGAAAACAAATTTAACATGAGCTCTTTTGACAAGTTCCGAAAAATTGTGTTTTTCAATATTTAATATCTCAATTTTGACACGATATAAATTCTTCAAATTTTACACACGCTTGCATACGATGCTAAGGAACGTTTATACATCAATTTAAAAAAAATTATCTTTAAAACCGCTAAATGCAAGTACTTCCTAAAACTCGAACAACTTCGTACGGGAGAAAAACGTAATCAAATTTTATATTTTTCGCACTACGGGCTCAATACTGTTAATAATATAAAAAATGTAGAATATATTAAGGGGTTTCGATAGCATTGGCGAAAATAAATGAAGTTTTACATGTTAAAAGTATAGGGAATCGAAATTCATTAAGAACACGATGAAAAATAGAGAGAATATTCTTTGTCACTAAAGAAATTTATATAAATTCAGAAAAAAATATCGTTTACATTATTTTCGAGTAATCGAGTAGTAAAGTTACGTCCTTATACACGGAAACGTAGACGAAAATTCTAAAAAAAATTCTTTTCACGTATTTCATATGGAAGAATATTCTCTCCAAATTTGAATAAATTTTTATTATTTCGTTATGTGCATCGAAACCCTTTAAAAGAAAAGAGTTGAAGAAAACTCACCGTTGGTGAATGTTTGATGATCTTGGGGACGAAATCGAAGAGAAGATTGGCATTGTGTATGAAATTCTCGTAGGAAAAGTTTTTTCCGACGCAACATTTGCCAACGGCAATCGCGACTATCTTGCTCCCTTCCAACGTCGTCCCGAGTCCTTCGTCGCTATTTTCACGGCAGCACGTCACTTTGCACTTCGTATCGATGTGTCCGAGCTCGAGAGCCAAGCCTCGAGCGATCTCGGCTCTGTCGTAAATCGCCAACTCGTCGATAACGCCCGAATTTTTCAAAAAAAGGGACAAAGAACTCCCTGGACGTAGATCGAAAGTTTTGAACGACTTTTCGCATCACTCGTGTTTTTTTTTGTTTCTATCGAGAGTTATTGTTTACCTGTTCGTCCCCCTGCACCGAGCACGGTCACTTTCATCGAACGCCGAGCCGAGGTCGTCGAAAAGTTTTTTTCCGTCCGGAGAGTTTTGAGCACGAGCGAAATATTTGGCGAATTCCTCCAAACAACCCGAGAGAACATATCTTTGCTCTTTTTTTTTTAATTTATTCAAATTATTCGTCCATGACACTTTATTGATTCGATAAAAATGAATAATTTAAGGTTATCCGTCATTTTATCGCGTTTCCCTCGACAGAGAACGAGATAGTCGAGCGCGATTCGCTTACTACACGAATTCCTAATGTTTTTTTTTTTTTCGAGCGACACCGAACAAAAGAAAAAAAAACGTTACGCTTCGGTCAAGTCATCCTTGAAATAACACACAAGGGTGGGAACGTAAAAATCGTCCGGGAGAGCACACGCGTCGAATCGATTCACTTGCTCATTGTCGCTTTTACCGCCGGGTATTTCATTCTCGGTCAGAGTCTTCTCCATGTCGAGCTTTTTGCCCTCAAATTTCCACTCGTAGGACGTCCCGTGAGCATTGAATACTTTGAAACGTTCCACTATTCGATTTATCGTGTCTTCTTCGCAAACCTGCACGTTCGTCCTTTTCGCTTTTACTGTCCTTTTATTTTACTCTAGTAATGCGTCTATTTTTTTTAAGAATGTACGAGCAAAATGTTTTTAAAATACACAATAATTGAATAAATTTTTCGTATGTTATTTCTTTAAGAAAAAATGTTGTGCTATATTTAAAATCGTTCAAGAATCAAAATTTATCAAACTCCAAATAGTTGCCGAGATTCAGCATTGCTTTTTATCGAAAAATCGTATACGCTCGTTCTGGATACATACTGTTGATAAAATGCTCAAGTTGTATGCAAAACATACTCCAAAAGATAGTAATATTTTGACAAAAGACTAAGCTTTCCGAATTTAATGTTTGAAGAATTTACTTTTTTGCAAGGATTATTGTTTGTCCCGTACATCCTTAATTATCGTCTAATAAGAAAAAAAACAAAGTTTTACCGAAATAACGGCCGCGTCACCGGTGAGAGCGTTAATAATTTTGCATTTTCGTGGATTATCGGTAAGATATCCTATTTTGTAGCGATTATCGAGCCACCAGGGACATCTGTCGAGGGATTCACGGAGCGCGGTTACGTTCGGAGCGACATCCGGTATCGGACCGTGAGGACAGCGAGGGACTCGGTTACCGGTGAATCGATCCACCTCGCACCTGATGTTTCCTCGCTCGTGATCGAACCAGTGACTGATGTCTTTTCCAGCATTCGCAAGTATCGGTCTTATTTCGATACTATGCTCAATAAAACATTTTCCAGGCATTATTTCAACGATAAAATCGAAAGGAAAAAAAGGGGATAATTTTTTCCCAAAAAAAAAAAATACATCATAAAACCTGTATCTCCACTGAACACAAAGATCCGTAAGATCGTAAACACGACCGAGATAAGAGACCCAACAATCGTCGGGTCTATTGTGCAACGCTACCTCTGCCGGTAAATAATGATGAAAAACACGCTCGGAAGTGCAACGGCTACTTCCGCTAGCTCCAAAATATTCAGTGTCTTCGCGACCTGTCATATTTCTCAAAGTCGCGTCAGGCTTTAGTTGCCGTCTGCGGTAAAACACAAAAAAAACAGCAAATAAAAGAATATACGATGGCAACAGTACGTTTCAACTTCTCGATAGATTTTGCCTGAGATTGAAATAATTACACAACGCGCGTTGCTTTCGTGACAACGATTTTTTTATGACAGCTGTACTTACAAATACAGTTTAGTGTGTGTATGTATGTATACAGAGGCTCGCGGAGCGTTACAACGGAAAGCGTCTTCCCGTTTGAAGTTGCGCGCACTCTCGCACGTTTCGAGGTTATTTCGACGAGACAGCACCATCAGTCTGTCTACTACGGGATAACACATATATTTTCATAGTTTTTTGTTTTTAACGAGCATATATGATGGCTGATGTAGACGCGGAGGTAAATTTTTGTACGGTTTATTCTAACGAGACGTCCTAAATGAAAATAATAAAATGCTTAGTGATTGTAGAAAAATAGAGGTAATACGTTGCGAGCGAAATGGTTGAAATGTGTGATTGCTAGGTTAGTGCGTCCATCGACCGGTGCTGCTTCAACATTTGTTAAATCTTCCATTGTTTGCGCGTCTTTTCTTTCTTTTTTCGCAATGGTACCATATAATCTCGTGGTAATGAAAATAATTATATTTATCCATCCTTGTATCTACTTTGCGGGCTGTTGCTCGCGACGACGAGACCCCTTTCTTGCTACAACAAAGCACGCTCTCCGAAATCGACGATTCTGGAAGTGTCTAACCTCTAAAAAGTCTCGCTTCCATCCGTCCATAATTATTCGTTTAGCCGTATGAGTTATCTATTTATCGGAGCTAGTCAAAAAAAAAACAATTATACGAGATCAAATATATAAAACACCGAAGAGTAAATCGTCCTTGAAAATAAACTTTTTCGTGCTCTTTCCCTCTCTTTGAATCTCGAGTGGCCATTTTTACACCATGCCTCATGGTATTTGATTCTTCAACTTCATTTCTCACTTCAGTCGCAATTAAAGTTTGAAAATGCAGAAAGAAAATAATTATATTTTTTCAATGTCTTTTTAACCAATCTCGTGTAAACTTTGTTTATTGCGGGTTCAAATTTGTTCTTTGTTTCAATGTTCAGTCCCAGGCGCCTCCTGAACTTGGCTCAATATTGCAACAACCAATGAATAAACAATTTTAGTTTTTATGGATCTTTTCAATGAAGTTACTAATTTGACAAGTAAATGTGAGCTAACCGGGTAAATATGAGAATTGGCCTTCAGTAAAAATTGGTAACTAAATTAAATTTAGCGAGAGCATTGGGCTGAAGAATTTTAGAAAAAGATGCAGAAATGGAAAGCGCCTGTGTATCTTTGGAAATAAGAGAGCAGGTTCGACAGACATATCTCGCCAAAGATTTCTTACTCCAGATATAGTTTTTGTTAGCGATCTTTCATATGAAAGCAGGCAAAAGAACATGTGCAATTGATTGTTTTTGTTTTCTGTTATAGGTACAGGAATACAAAGATTCTTTGAAAACTAAGGTAAAAATAATGAAAGTTCAAGTAAATTGATTATTCGATAGACATTGATCGTAATTATATATGAGCCGATTTGAAATTTGATTCCAGGCGGAGCAACTATTGTTGAAAGGCTTTCCCGAGAAAATAGTAAAGCTGAACGAACTGCTGGAGACTCCACATTTCTGCAATAGGAATCAAGCGGACATACATCAAGAGCTTAACGTGCCCATTCCAGATCCCATAGTGCTCAGTCATTCCGATGATGGACCTAAGAATAAAAAAATCAAACTAGAGAATAACGAGGATGGGGTAGTCAGCGGTACCAAAGTGATGATATTGCCCAGCGGGCCGATACCCTGCAACAAACCAATTTGCGACATTCTCTGCATAGTAAAACCATACATACTCCAACTTCTCGAGGACTCGAATCTTGTAACTAGCAATTTTATTGTTTAATTTCATTTCATGATAACTCTCAAAAAGAATGAGGCTTCAAGCAAGCGTTTATTTTTTAAATTTCAACAGCTCAAGATGTGGGTCTCTGTGATGATACCCAAAATCGAGGATGGCAACAATTTTGGTGTATCCATTCAAGAAGACACGCTTGCTGAGATTCAAACTGTCGAGAGTGAAGCGGCTGCGTACTTTGATCGGATCTCAAGGTAAATTTAAGAATAAATATCTCTCTTTCAATGCTGAAAAATCATTATTTCAAAGCACGTTTTTACATTGCTTACAGGTACTTTATTGCTAGAGCAAAGCTTGTCAGCAAAGTGGCCAAATATCCTCATATACTCGACTACAGAAAAGCTGTTCAAGAGCTCGATGAGAAAGAGTTCACCAGTCTCTGGGTCGTGTTGAGCGAAGTACGAAACCGCTACTGTTCGTTACACGATCTTGTTATAAAGAATTTGGAAAAGATAAAGAAGCCCCGTTCATCGAACTCACAGTCATTGTACTGAAGAGATTTGTATTTTTTCGGTATTGCAAATCACCTTATCGTCCCATTTTTAAACAAACGATGAACAAAAAGGCTACATTAGGTGAACTCGAACATTAGACTCGATGAAAATACAAAGAAATGATAAACGAAACTGAAAGAAAAAAAAAACTGATGCTATTGTCATAAGCTCTTTTAAATAATTTTGATTAACAAATAGTAAACAATACCGAGAATTTTCAAACATCACTTTCTCTTGCCGTCGTAAAACCTAATATTTATTCTCGATTTTGTTTACGCATACATGTAACTTGCGCTCAATCTTCTGAAGACCCTTACCCTCGGTACGGTTTATCTAGTATCATTGAAGAGTTTATAGAAAAATGAATACTAATTTACTTACAAATGGACGATGCCCGCGATTAACGAAACATTCAAATTTCTGTATTCTCTCCTCTATCCAAATAAATGCCAACAATAAATTTTTCATCCCAACTTACCGTCATGCGAGTTTCTGGATTAATGCAATAAATAACATCTCAAAATTAAGAAATAGAGGCCAAGGTCGGAAATTGGCTGACAGTGCTATTAATACTGAATTACCTATCTTTCGATCGGTGTGCCAGTAATTATCAGTAAAGACAGTCAAAAACCGAACGCGGCCATAGTTTATCCTTGTAAAAAATATCTTTCGTACAATAAAATTCATTGACACAGATAATCGACATCACGCTTTTTGCGAGTGGTACATATACGTATGTAACGATATTCTGCTAATTTCTGAATCATTCTTTCGGATTAATAACTATCACGGTAAATAAAAATATAGTTTTATCACAAAGAGGATCCAGTCTTGCTAGGTGTCCTCGAAGAGACCTGGATTCAGGTAACAGGCCTTGTTGAATCCGACGGATTTAACAGTCGAAGTTTGGGGTCCATTGGCTTTTGTGCTCAACTTTTTTAATCTCTCATCAACCTGGAGATACAAAATTTTGGTTGAAAAATAATTTCTCTTATCGCGAATAGTGCAGTTTGTTCTATCCTCACATATTTTTTCATTCCATCATAATAACATTACCATGTTGAATAAATCCAGTATATGCGTTTTGCAAGCGTAGGCCATGAAAACTTGGCAGATAATCTGAATGTACCAGCTACCGCTGTCGACGCTGCGATAGGAAACGTGACCGGGAAACGTTGATTGTGCTACCAGTATATCGGAATAGTTCCGAAGGGAAAAATCACTCTTTGGACCATCTTGAACTATTCGAGATTCCGATACTCGATATCCGGGGCTCTCTGCCACATCCGGGCCTTCTCTGTTTAATGAAATACCGTGATGCATTACGCAATGACACTTGAGAAAAAAGTAAGACAGCTCGTGAGCTTACCTGCATGCTTGGAATATAAAAATTTTTGGCTTTCCTTCCAAATCCGTACACTTGTCAGTAGCAAAAAAATCAATTATGTCGCTGCACAGTACAGTGTGAGCTCTTTCCATGCCATAATCGACTCCCTCGATCTGCGTGTCGAGACCACCGATAACGCCACTCTGAGAGCCATGAGCCGAAACTACGACAAAGCACGAATCCACCTTTTTGAAATCCCGGCAGGAAAATTCTTGGACCACTTCCTTCATTTTCTAACCAATCAAAAATTGAGTACGTCAGTCTCGAGAAACATTTCGCTTTTGTAATGACGTTACCGAATGTAATTACCTCGCCGGTGAGATTCATTCTACTTGTCACTTCAAAGCCCATGTCCTCGAAGAGCTGCTTCAGATTTGCTTCGTCAAAGTGCGCGGCTGTCCTATGTTTTCGTACAATGTACTTTATATTTGTTATTAACAATACATAGCCGCGTGGTTTGCTTCTCATACGGTAGCATCCTGTGCTCCCGAATCCTGGAGTGTCTTGAAACTTCCCGGATTTCGCAACATTTATTTGGAGTGGCTTTGTCGTATCTTCATAATACTCCTCCAGATTATTTTCTCTGGAATTAATAATAAAACATACTTTTAAGAGCATAAACATCTTTTCAGCTATCGAAAATTTGAAATAATGAATAATAATAATAATAATAATAATGCAATTTTTTGACAGCTTGAAATAATACATAATACTCACACCTGTAAATGGTGAAATGCTTCGTAATCTGGCTCAAATTGATTTATATTTTTGGGACCGGAGATATCTTCCTTCACCTCCAGTGATTTGCATTCTGCTAGATTATCCGCCAGCGAGTGTTGATTCGTTTGTCGCAGGCTTCGAACTAGTTTGTTGAAGGCTTTTGGCCCTCGTGTTTTTACTGTCATTAGAATATCTCGGACAGTATTCACATCGCGCAGATTGCTCTGAAAAAAATCAAACACTGCTCAGATTTTTTCCATTCTGTGCAATCACTACTCCGACTCATCTTTCACCCTTTAAATTTGTATTACCTCCCATTTAGGTATATTTACGTCATCCCTATTGAAAACTTCATTTTCGAGAAGTTGAGGCCACAGGGTTAACATGTTTATTTGGATGACAAATCGTTTACAAAACTGGTCGATCGCCGCTCGATCTCGTTTCTCCATTGTTTCTGTTTATTTCTTTCTGCCTACCTGTCTATTTGTCAACTATTGCGACCCCCCACGTGGGATTATGATGACACACGCTCGGTCGCGTCACTCTGACACTCACTCGAAGACAATTCGTCTTGACGGCCAGGGACAAATCTTGACTTGAAATGTCAACCCGAGGCTTATTCCCTCGCATTGTTCCCTCCAATCAGTCATCCTTCAAACGAAATCCTTCAACAAAAAAGGGAACGAAAAAAATTACCTATCAACTCCATCTATTGAATAACGAGAAAACCAGAGCATGAAAATTTTATCGAAGCCTGTGCACATCTATGTTGCAAGTTGGAAATAAAATAAAAATAAAATTCAAAGAATAAAAAGAAAGAATAATAATTAGAAATATCAAATAACTTGTGAAAGTTATGCTTTGAGATCACGTTTGGTAATAATTGTTAGAATTGATTATTAGTTTTGCAGAGGTTTTTGTACGAAACAGCGCGCTCTGTCGACGAAGTTGAATTGTGCGACAGGAGCTGTCTGTTCTGTAGTCTCCTTGTTTTTCAGTTCGAGTTCATCAGCTGTGAAAGAAGCTCCGTCGCAAAATGTCATTTTTTGATCAATTTTTCAACAAATTTTTCGGTCGGGGAAACAATCATCGACCTCCCAATCAAGAGTAAGTTTACCTTTATTTTTCGAGCCTCGTACTAGATAATACAAAAATCTGGAAGTATAAACGCACTTTACAAAACGCGTATTCGAGAATTTTCCATGTATCGTACTTACGATGTATTTGCAACTTGTATTATTTTTGCTTTATTGTTAAAATCTCTATATTTATTAGGAATTTTTAAATAAAGAAATCGAAGATCGAGAAGTGAATGATTGATTTTGAAATCTGACGAAATTGGGACGTTTGCTCCATCACATTGTAATTTTTTCGCAGCCGTTTTTATTTTTAAATTGACTTTCGAACTGACGTTTTAGCTTTCAGGACCATCGCCAACATAGCGACAAATTCAGAAATCCAATTTGGCAAAACGACGACGACGACGACGACGAAGCTGAGGACTTTGGGTAATTTGTCATATTTTTTTTCCCCCACTTGTTCATCAACCATATTTCATTCAAGAAAATACTTTTTCTTGCTCCAAATTATTCATTGGAGTAATTTTTGTTGTTTCAGACATCCTAGAACAGGAATGCACTTTAATGTCTTTACAGATCCTTTTGAAATGACGCGTTACTTTGAAACTCAGATGGACAGCATGTTGAAGAATTTCTTTCAAGGATTTGGCCAAGGATTTGGCAACGCCATTGAGATCTTTCCTGGTAATTGGAGTTCAAAAAACGATTTTTACTACCATTGAGAATCAAAAATTTTGGAGCAAACTAACATTTTTTTAGATAATGGCTCATTCCCAGCTCTTCCTGGGCCATCCGAAGAATTCTCGAATCAAGGAAGTTTGAGAGACAACATGCTGAAACCAGGATATGAAAAGCCATCAAAATCTAGCCCAAAGTTGGATAATGATTTGGACGGACGGTAAGGAGTCTAGAATACGAGAATTAGAAAAAAAAAATGTATTGAACGATAATAAATTTGACGAAATTGATCAGGCTCAACGCCGCGGATCTCTCGACGATTTGGAAAGAGCCTAACAATTCTCTAGAACCGACCAAAGAGCCTAGTCGTCAATTTTCCTTCAGTTCATTCGGTAAGAGAATGTCAACGCAATTTGTACGACGTCCGGACGGAACGGTGGAACAAAGACAAACTGTCACCGATAGCGAAGGTAACACGGAGACGACTGTAACTCGGCAATTCGGTGACAAAACGCATACGATAAAAATCGTGAGAGACAAGAACGGCGTCGAGACGAAAACCGAAGATTTGATAAACATGGATCAGAGTAAGGTTTCAAAGTTTTAAACGGGATAATCATGAATTCACAAAAGTTTGAAACTAATTTCTTTCCTCTTGTAGATCAATTGGCAGATTTCGAGAAAAAATGGGAACCCATCAAGGAACCAGTGATCAGTCCTGGTACGTTGAACATTTTTCCTTGGCACAAGTACTTCAACTTCAATCCAAAATTATAGTGACATTTTTTTAAATACCGGTAAGAGGTTTAAACGTTAGATAATTTTATATGAGTCCATGGACAGTTCCAAAAAAATGAATACCCATCTAGCCAATAGCTTGTGAAGCTAAGAGTACGAAAATGATGAAATAAATTTGTAAAACTATACAGAATGATTTCAACCGTAAATTAATCTTATTTATTAATAGTCATATACTGTACACATAACGTATGTACATATATAATCTAATAAATATAATTCTATGCGCAGTTGGGTCTTTTTGTTGCTCTTCGTGTATAATTTTTTCCATTGGTCTTGTATGAAACATTGCAGTACTTGAAGAGAAACTTTATTTCGTTCCAATTGAAATGATCAAGGACGAGAAGAAAAAAAGATCTCAATACAGTAATTTGTCTTTAGTGTGCACTACAAAAACTTGTGCGCGGGATTTTTTTTCCATTTCGTAAATCGTCGTTCACGTTTTTTTTTTCTTTATTGCTAAGGATATCACAAGGCTGGATAGGAGGATTCTACAAGACTTTTGGCAATGTATCTTATTTCGTTTATGCACTCGCAATAATTTATCAGTGGTTCCAGCCAAGTTTAAGTATCTCGATTATTTTCTGTTTCGAATTAAAAAAAAAAGAACATCGAATATTTTCTTCTTTCCACGATTCTTGTTTATTCTCTATTCTCAAAACTAGAAAACTTTGGAAAAAAGTGAACGATCTTCATCATCTCACTACAAATCCAGCGACGATGTTTACTCAACTTTCAAAGTCTATAAAAATAAGTTTTTTTTTTCATCACTTTTCAGTTCTTCAGACAATTGAATTCGCAGGTAACGCAACAAATCGAATTTTTTTTTTCTGTTTTTTGCAATGAACATCGAAACTTTGACTGTCATATTTACATAATTCGGATTGAACGATGCACAGTTTCTCGAACGTTTATTGACGTTTTTCGTTTCCTCTGGCGCACTTTCAATGAAACAAGTATACTTTTTCGTAACAAACATACTCGAAAAAAGCAAGGATGTTTGCTACATTACAACACGGTTGATGGAGGCAAAAAAGGGACGTTGCACACGAAACTAGTAAACGAATCGAAAAATAAATCTATAGAGGTGTTTTTTTTTTATAATTACGTTTATCATAATAATAATTTTTCCTTTAATTTTTCAATACTATTTTTTCCTCGAAGATCCAGGCATTGCGCACGGGGATCTTGGCAATTTATTTTCATCTATAATAATCAAACACTCTGCCACTCACGCATCCATCGGCGGATAACATCAATTCACAGTATTCATGATTCTCTCTCTCTCATCATTTGTTCCAACGATTCCTAGAAACCAGATTTGATGGATTTTTTATGTGAAAAAAGATCAGTAGGGGAAATTTCGTCCACAATCAGTGATGGGGAAGAAAACAACGATCGATTTTGTAAATCATAAACAAAATCACGCACATTTCCGTCTTATATACACAAGTAAATATTTATTCACAGGTATATATATTTTTCATGTATATAACCTGCGCATGTAAACTTATATACACATAACTTGCTGTATACGAGCAAACAATTTTATCGTCACCATCCGAGCACCAGAGTGATTTAAAAATCTAACGCGATACAATTCTTTTTGCCCGAAATTGAAATTCTTTGATTTTTTTTTCATCATTCCTCATTCTCATTTTCTATTTCGTTCATTGAGATTGTTGTTGATCGATCAAAAGAAAATAAAATTGTTGGAGTTCAGTTTTTCTCGACTGCCTCGTTTTCTTCTCAGAGAGTGTATAAAATTGTCGCTTCTCCATGACATGATAAATACCACAATTATTTTTAGTTCCGTTACATGCGTATATACAAATCTATTGATCGAGATAAATTTCTATCCAGACGATAAATCCCTACGTACGACAAACAAAGGGCCCATACGACACGGTGAGGAGATTAAACTGATAAGAAGTTTTTCGAAGGTACAGAAGAGAGAATTGCGAAATTTATAAATCGATCGGTCGCGTTGGGCCTCAGTTATTCGCTAATATCTTCATTCTTCTTTTGACCTGTTTTTCTCCGCGATAAACAAACAAAATTTAGGAACAAAAGTATCGGGGAGTGCCTGGGCATTTCATTGATATTATTTCCGTTTCAACCGGAAATTATTTTTTCGATTTTTGGCTATTTTACCGAGAGCCATCTGCGCGGTTTTTAGCTTTGTTAGCGATGACTCCGATTTTTTTTTCGTCCATCTCTTTTCCTTTACAGTTACAGGCTAGACAAACGACAAATCCGCTGCTTTTCTTCGCCTTCGTCGCACTAGATGATACTATTCCTGACCGAAGCCTTCGGTTTCCTCGATCGCATAATTCAGTTTTTCTACCATTTGGTCATAGCTCTTGTACGGTGGTAAATCCAGCCTGTTGAAGCAAGTGTGAGATCTGGGCAGCCATGTATCCTTGCCTACTTTTTCGATGCAGAATCTTTGAGGTCCGTTGCTCCCTATAATTTAACAAAAATGTTTAAAAGAACGTAAAAAAAAACGTTTTTAGGTAAATTTTTTCCACAGCTTACCCATCAGTTCTGCAAAACCGCCTACAGGTACACGACACGTTCCCGTTACGAACTGCAGTAGCCTCGCTCTTTTTTCGCTGTCAGTTGTTCTCACAAACTGAATAAACATTCATTCATTACTTGTGTCATCTGAATTTGATATTTTTAAAATATAATTTTTTTTTAATCTTGCTGAAATTTACCTGCCAGAACCATAATACTTGTTTACTATTTCTCGTGTAATGTCTGTAAATCGCGTTTCTTTGCCAATCATCGACATCGATTTCCTGCATTCCGCAGAGCATTAGTTCCAGTTCTCGCTCGTCGAAGTATTTCAGCCACTCTAGAGGTACGACCGAGTTGAATCCTTCCAAAAACGCTTTCGTTTGTTCCTCAATTCCTCTCGTCATTCGCCATTCAGTCATTAATCTGAATCATCAAGAGAATCGACATAATTGCTCGCGAATGCCGGATAAATTTGAAAAAATCGTGTTTACGGGGTTCAAACTTGCCTTATGTATTCCTCCTTATTTTCTTCCACGACTCTAATCTTGTCACCACCATCCTTCAATTCGTGATGTATGACTTGACCCAAAATCTCAAAGTCGACACTGTAATACAATTCGAGGCCGCACTCGTCAATATTGTTTTCTTTTATCCAGACGAGGGACTTGTAAAATTCCGGATCGATCGACTCGATGTCTTTCATTATCAACTTCTTGTTGAGCATGCGTTTGTAAAAAGGCATTGTAAAACCACTGTATATGAAACGTCCGTGATAAAGTGCCTAAAAATAAATTTATATCATTTCTCGTTAATAACAATCATTAAACATTTTTTTCTCTGAGAATTTAAATTTCATTTACCATCGCAATGAACCTGCCGATGAATTTGAAATACTGCAAATGATCCGGATTAACGTAAGACGCTGGATTTATTTGTAAACTGTAATTGCTCTTGTTTGCATATTCGAAGAGGCAGTACATCGGATTTAATACCTCGTGGCTCAGTAGGAAAAACCATTCCCTGATAAGAGACGAAGAGGAAAAAAAATACTTTTAAACGACGCAAATCAATTTTTATGGACGATCATTATCTTACTCTTCGTTATCACAGTTTGCATCGACGTAATTGGAAAAAGGAATGCATTTCGTTTTCCTTACCTCGATATACCACCGTAATCGAGACCCTCTTCTCCTTTAAAGATTATGTACAATCTTCGGCGCAGAGCGAAAGCTTCGGCGTTCATTATTTGGTGATAAGAATCTTCGAACAGTGTTTGCCTGCTGACACTGATTTTTATATGATTCGGCATCGCATTCGTTTGACACAAAAATCTGAATTGCGACAGCTTCCAGCGGAATGATCTTTCGTACGCTCTCGGTACGCGGAGAACGCCTTTGGGCCTGATGAAAGATTTCAAATCGTTAACTCTCGTTACAGGTTTATCTCGTCAAAAAATAATGCGTAAAAATTTTTAAAAAATTACCCTTTCGGTGCTCCTGGCCGAGGATCTTGGAATGTTGTAGTTCTAGTATTGTGATCGACAAAGTATCGAACACCGTCTTCCGTGAGACGAATTTCCCAACCGTCCGGAAGAGGAGGCTCGTCGATCTCTTGTCCCTGCGTACGGGGGTCTTCCCATTGGGTCGTTCGATTTTTGTGATTGACGTAGTAGACTCGTCCCTCCGGTTGCTTTCGTCTCTCCCAACCAGCGGGCAACGGACCAAGGGCGTCGTCCTCGTCAACCGTTGATACAGAGGGTCCGGCAACGACAGCCTGATTGCTGTGAGCCTGTAACAAGTTTATTTATTTTTCAATCATCAATATATTAATCGAACCATGATAAAAATCATAAAAATGTTGAATAATGAAAAAAAAAATTAATAAAATTAACCTGCGGGTAGAGAAAACGTTGATTCCCCTGTTGAACGACGTATTGCCTTTCGCCTTGCCACTGCTGGAAATGTTGCAGCCTCTCCGTGTTTGGTCTCTGCCACGTAGTGCTTCTCGTGTTGTGATCGACGTAGTAAATTCTTCCGCGAGGATCGCGACCGACCTCCCATCCTGGCGGCAGTGGTTGCGGCCTCTCCCAGGACGTGCTTCTCGTGTTGTGATCGACGTAATACCTGCGTCCGTAAACGTCGTATCTCATGTCCCAACCGGCTGGCAGAGGTTCCTCGGCCGGCGTCGCTGTTTCCGGCTCGACAGCGAGAACCGAGGAGCTGGCCTGGGCGACGGGCTGCATCGCCGGCATGGCGGCCATCGACGCATTGCTCGCTTCGACGGAATTGTGATTCGCAGTCGCTGCGTCGCCAGGAAGAGCAGCTATCGCCGTCTCGACCATCTGGGCGTTGTTCATGCTCATACTCGTCGCGCCGGCCGCGGAATTGTAACCCGGATCGTGAAGTACGTTCGAGGAACTTCGTTGTACCATGGGCTGTTGCGCCGACGACGGAGCCACGTTTTCCGCGCCCTGGCCCCGCATCAGAGCTCTTATGCCGCCGTTCAAGATACTTCGATTATTCGCCGCGTCGATCGATCCTCCTACGATGCGAATAAATGTAAATAAGAGCTTGAAAACATTTAATAAAGTATCTGTTATTGTTTGGATAGAATTTACTGAGACCGAGGGTGGCTCCGGGTGGTAAATTTTGCCACGGGCGCAGATCATTCAGCGTCAACGGTGGCGGTGTCACCGTACTCATGTCGATCTTCAAGCCGTCGAAAAGCGTCACCAGTTCGCCAACTTTCGTCAGCTGAGAATCGTGCTTGCTCTCGCTCATGAGATCGAACGTGAGCTCAAGATTTTCCAGCTTCCCATTGTAATGTGACAATATTTGAAACAGACTTATACGCTTCTCTCCGATGAGGGTATCCTTGCGAAAAGTACTGTGGTCCAGCAAACGAAAGTGCAATCGAGAGTGGGGTATTACGAGAATGGTGAATTCTTCGTTCCATTTTGGTGTATAAGTTGACTTGGAGACTTCCGTCTTTCGTGGACATCCGTCGTCCACGGAAAATTCTATGTAAGGATTTGGCTTGAGAAATGACGAGCTCCTTAGTACAGCAGCTTCGACTGAAACATTTTTCAAATATTTCTTAGCCTGCTTTCTTCAACTCAGGTACTTCTCTCTTTCGTATTGAGAAAATACAAGTCTGGGCAGTTTTTAAAAAGATTTACTGCATTTTTCATGATAATTTCGACTTGGTTCTCAAAATTTTCTCAACAAACTACAGGACAAGTTCATAAATTTCTAAATTCAAAGATATTTGAATTTTCTTGAAAATAGTACATAAAAGGTACAAAAATGGATTGCAAAAACTGAAATTTCGTGTAGTACTGTTGTACTGTAGTACTGTTTGTGTTATTTCAGGAATGCTGTTCTTTTTTCATTATTTTTCCCTATTAACATGTCAAAGTTGAGAAATATCATGTTTTTAGGCCTTTTATTTTTAAAATATCTCATTAGTTTGTCTATAACAGAGACAGTTACTTAAAAATTTTGGAATCGAATCAAATTTTGACTCACTCGTGATGCTGAGCTGATGGAACCCGGATGTTCCTGCCTCACTGACGCAATGAGACATTTTACAGACTCTTCTCGAGGTTGATTGACAAAGCTTACCTCAAGAAAGTGATCATAGTATTGTTCTCTCTCGGAACAATATTAATATCTGGAAAAAAAAAAGAATAAAAATAAAAATTGACTCGATTCTGTTCATCGACAGTAAAGAATGTAGACATTTTGTAATAATCTTGCTCGAAAATAGAACACGATTACAAAAGTTAAGGGACTCGTTAAAAAATAAAGCACCAGATGTAGCAGTGTTGATACAAATATGGAGTCTAAAAACAAGCTGAATTTCGCTCTGTGTCGAAACGAAACGAAAAATAAAAATACATTGGGAGCTTATCAGTGTGCTGGAGATAACTCGATTTGAGTACATTGCCATTGGAGAACTAGAGATGCAAATTTTAGTCTCACGATTTTCTGCAGAAAAGAACTCGAAGGTTGAACTAATCCAACGTCGGATACGAAAACTTTCGCGTTTCATTTTTCACTGTATTAAAATCGTTACGATAATAACCGTGATGAAATAAAATGCAGGAAAATATTAACAAATAAAATGTTAGGCAGTGTGTTTGCTGCATGCATGGAAGAAGCAACGTGTACACGAAAGAAAGTTTTGATAATCTAAGTGCTGAGTTGATAAAACATACATAAGGCCTCGAACTTGCATTTTGGAGTAATTACATATGATCCTGTCACTCGGGTATGCCACAACGAATAGTCGCTCACGTATTTGCAATCCACTTTGCATCATTTTACTTCATTAATTGCTCAATTTATCGATATGCTTGCAATTACGAACCTAAAACGCGACAAACGATATTCGGGCAAAATACAACGCATCGCACGTAAACGATAATTATTTATTCTCTCGTAACACTCCCTTTCTGCATTATCATTGAACTTTAACTACTCCTCGACCACCATTTTGCCATATACACACAGTCGTCACGAAGGTGAGTCACACAGTAGCGCGCGTCTTTCACACACGCTCAGAAACGAGTTAGTGTTTCATTTAGCCGAGAGATGTCAGTATCGGTATTATTCTTGCGACGAATAATTACCGATCGCTGTCATACTTTTTGATCGTCGATGAATTAGCTTTCTGGAGCAACCGATGTGACGACTGACGAACCGGAATCCGGAGGAAAAAATCGACGTTTCGATAACTTTTCTTTCCTGTAACACGAACTGGTATTTTTTTTCAATGACTGATACCAATAAAGTGAGATATTTGGTAGTTGATACCAGCGCGTTTATAAAAAACGTTCCGTTGCAGGTAATTATGAAAATGAAGACAGATTTTTCGTAATTTCATTCGTTCGAATGAAAATTGTTTACGTTTGAGGTTAAGCACGGGACATATACTTTGACAGAAGCACGTGGTCTCGAGTTCTCTACGTTTTGTTAATCTCGATTAATTTTTGTTTCAAGGATGTCGGGATCAACATCGTCACGGATGAAAATGTTATAAATGAAATAAAAAGTAGAAGACAATTACGGAGATTGGTTGTACTTCCTTACGACTTGGTTGTGAAGGACGCTTTTGCGGAGAACATTCATTTTGGTTGGTTATTTATTTGTTTTTATAGTTTTATTTGTGATTTAAACATTTCGATATAATGACAAACAATAATTTAAATATCTTTGAAATTTTACAGTTACGGAATTTGCCAAAAAAACTGGAGATTACACGAGTCTCTCGGCAACTGACATAAAAGTAATTGCACTGACTTATCAGCTGGAGAAAGAACACGTGGGTACTGACCATCTCAAGAGTGCACCAACCACGCCGGTGATAAACTCTACCAAGGACAGACTACTGGAGCATCCAAAAAGTATAGCAGGCTTTTATCTCCCCAATGCCGATGAGGATTCTGAAAATGAATCTGAAGACGAGAGTGAAGAAGCTGAAACGAATGCAAATGACAAAACGAGCGAGAATGAGAGTAGTGATATGGAAAACGTGAGCAAGGTCGAGTCGTGCGATTCTGCAGAGGAATCGGATTACCTGACAGCTGTTTCTGATAACGATGATGCCAATGCGGATGACTTGGCTTCCAAGTTCAAGAATCTGAATTGCAATCACGAGGAATTGAAGCTCGAGGGAGATCGCAGAGTCGACGATATTTTAGCTTCGGTTAAGCCTGACATCGAGAGTGCAGGAGATTCGGGCGATGGAGGAAGCGAGGAGGACGACGACGATGGATGGATAACTCCCAGTAATTATATTTTCATATTAAAGCAATAAAGAACATTTCAATGTATTTTTAATATATTTCTAACAATTTCTGGAAAATTTTTGCAGGTAATATAGAAAAGGCGAAGAAATCTTTGGAGGCTGACATCATTGTGGACAAGCCGGCAGTCGTAGCGTGCATTACGACCGATTTTGCGATGCAGAACGTTCTGATGCAAATTGGATTGAACGTCGCTGCTCTCGATGGAAAAGTTATAAAGCAAATGAGGACTTTTATATTCCGTTGTTACGCGTGTTTCAAGACCACGAGCATTATGACTAAAGTTTTTTGTCCCTCGTGCGGTATGAAAACGCTCAAGAAAGTTGCAGTCTCTGTCGATGATGAAGGCAAACAGCATATTCACATAAACTATCGAAGGCCTTTGTCCTCCAAGGGAAAAAGAGTAAGAATCTGTTTGTACTGTAACAAACATACTTGATTTTTGTCTCAATTTAATGAATAACGAATTAATTTTGTCTAAAGTTTTCATTGCCGACGCCGAAAGGAGGAAAACACGCGGTGAATCCTATACTCTGCGAGGACCAACCGGTTCCGAATCAGAAACTGAGTCGTCTAGCTCGCATGAAAAATAATCCATTGAACGACGATTACATCGCCGGATATTCACCATTTTTAATGCGTGACGTTAATTCCAAATCCGCTATTTTGGGCATACGTCCTGGCAGTGCAGCTCAATATTGGATGCAAAAAAATCCAAACGAATGTCGTCGAAGACGCAAATAAAGTATCGAATTTAATCCTTTTCTTACACTACCTTTCTTTCTGTGCTTATTTTGTAATAATCCCTTGTAAATAAAGTCTTTCGTGAAAATTTAGGCCATTGCATAGCTTTCTTTTATTTATGGATTTCGAAAAATAAAACTCTTAAGTAAATGGTTGACTAAGAAGTTTATATTAAAAAAATGCCATTAAAAAAAATAAAAAAAAAGAATTAAAAAAAAATTCCAAGGGATGGTAAAAATCCAAATTAATATCGTCGAATACTCAAAGTATCAAGTTGAATATATTTTTCATACTTTTTTTTCTACGCTTAATTTTGTAAATAGATACTTTCGTGAGAATTCAACACTTGAAAATTCTAAAATTAATAAGCTAGAAGTTTGAATAGCTAAATGTTGTACTTTTGCAACAATTAAGAATTGACAAACGAAAATCCAAGAGGTGGCGCTTCTAGTCGACAAAACTGCGAAAATATTGACCACGATGTGTCACTGATTCACTAATTGATTTATTTTGTTTCGATCTCATTCAAAAAATACAAATTATAAGAAAATATGTACTCAGTTAACTAACAGGTAGAAAAAATAGGGGATTTTCTGTTAAATTGATGCGTGCATAATATGTAGTTAAGAAAAATGTTAAACGAGAACAAGAATATTGTTTTTTTTTTATTGGAGCAGACACGTTCGACGTCATACATACCATTTTTCCGAGGTTATGCTTTTTGTAAGCTTGCACGTAAATACAGTGAATATATATGCATCTTGATGATTTCAAAGCTGGATTGATGCGATCATCAATTTCACAATTACGATCATGGCATCCACAAGTAAACGTGTTGTGCCAACCAACGTCGATGAGATCGCAAATGATTATGAAAGGGTACGTAATTTTTTGACAGTGAAAACGTCAAGTGACACATGCTTATTCATTCAATTTTTTGAACTCATTGTTAAAAGTTTTTTAATTATTTTTTGTTTTCAGGAAACTCTGCTGAATATTGACAGCGACCAGGAGGAAGACACAGTATTCAAGTATGTTTTCTTTCTTTATTATGACATGAATTTCAAGATGTTTTTTTGTTTGTACAATAATATTGAAAGGTTTATCTGAATTTTTATTATCTATTATAATTTCATTCTGTACGTCCGCCACAGTAAACCAAGATTGTTCAATGAAACACCACGGGTCCATGGTAAATTAGATAGGTAATTTGTATAACAAATTACATTTTTTTCATGTGGACTGACTCAAAAAGTTACTTGTCAATTTTTTTTTTGTTTTTTTTCAAAGCATCAAAGTTCAAATTCGAGAGGTGACAGATGTGATGCGTGACAATGTGCAGAAAGTCTTGGATAGAGGAGAAAGATTGGAGGATCTTCAATTGGCCAGTGATCGCTTGAATGTGGCAGGTTCTGAGTTTAGAAGTTCAGCTCGTAAGGCTCGCTACGAGGCCTGGCGAAGAAATTGTATAGCAAAGTTTGGGATCATAGCGATCGCTCTTGCCATTTTTGTGATTGTTATAGGTACAATGTTCAAAAATATTTTCAATGTTGTTTATTTAAGGTAGTCCACTTTTTTTTCATACATCCAGTACACTACCATGAATAATTGATCATGAATATTGAAAGGAATTCATTATTTCAGATTGAAAATGTCTATTGTTAATATTTATTCTTCCTGCATGCATTTCTCACCCCAATTTACTAAATATATCACATTTTTTGTGATTACTTTGAATCAAATATTATTACGATTTTACGATATTTTAAAAATATATCCACCACAAGTTTTCATTTTTGCCAAAATAGCACATAAATTGCTTCTTGTTTTAAATTTCGTATTTATTAAGACGTGAGACTTTAACTAGCATTATAGATATTTTCCATCATTTTTTCAGTCTCCGTATCTGTAAAGTATTCCTGAGCATGCAGAACAAGAAATCGTCATCTTGCAGCAACGAATTCGTCCATTTACAACGAATTTCTATAATATATACTGTTTTGGAATAGCTATTTTGGATATAACATATATTTTGATATATAAAATTATTAAAGATAAGAATTATTCGTGTGCACACTTGTTATGAATTCGATCATCCTCTCCTATAAAATTTTAATTATGATAACTTTTAAAAAATATTTTGCACTGTCGATTTAAATGTACGAATATATAAATTGCATTGAAATGCATTGCTATTATCCAGTTTATTACCTCTGGCAAGTATTTTAAAATAATAATGTTCTTCGATTGTCTTTTTGTTTTTCATGACAAATGCATCGTTGAAAAAATGAAATTTTTATTGCGAATTCTGAATTCTTTATTAGATCGTTCGGGTTCCAGTTTACGGATAAGCATTCATACGTAATTTTATCATTCGCGACGCCAATGCTCGCCAATGACGAGTAGTTATTTAATCTATACATAGCGAGCGCGATGTTCGTTCAGTCGTTGTTTCGCCGCTCGCGAATGTCCAGTGGTGGATCGTCACTTCGTTCCTGCTTGTTTATTGAGTCATTTAGCCCCGGAGCGTGTTTGTTCGCACAAACGGAGCGTCGCCGAACGTATTTCTTCTCCAATATAAAATTCTCCATCATCGTTTCGCTCGTTCTGGAAATCGTTCGAAAAAAAAAAACTAAATAGCGAGAAAACGAAGGAAAAAAAAGAGTAACATTGGGGATAATAAGACGAATAAAAAGCAGAAGAAATAATATCCAAGTTTGGCTCTCACATGTGTCTCGTTTGATTCAAGATAATGATTTATTACCAAATACTAATATCTCTCGTCGGCATCATCGTCCCGGCGTATCTCTTGTCTGGAAAAAGACTTCGTTTTGTTCGAATCCTCTATAAAACGTTGCCCAGAGATATACGGTGAGTAAAAATTAGTAATAAACTGGCACTTGCTTCTCAAAACAAACGAATAAAAAGCGTGATGAGCTTGGACATGACGGAGATGACGTTTAACGAGTTAATCGATCATCGATCGCTGCTGATGAGCATTCCATTTGATCCTTTGTTTGTTTTTATTCCGATAAAATAATTATTATCGAGATTATATAATTTTGACGTTCGTACGTAATTCTTGAATTCTTGAATAGGGATGACTGATGCCATCGAAGTTTATCAGGGATTTAATGATACGTAATTCATTGACAGTTCGCGGTTCATAGTCGATTATGGGCAGTTTACTTCATGAATAGAGCGAGTCTGCATTTATATTTTGTAATCGTACAGCAGAATGGATAAATGCTGCCTTTACAACACGAGATGATAGATGTCCCGTGCACTTCGCCCGGCATTTTATTATTGTTGTAACACCTACATGAAGCTCATGCCATATATTTTTAACAGACGTACTTCAATTATTTTTTTCACTGCGAATTTCTCCTCTTCTATATTTTACGATTGATACTAAAATCGTCGATCATATAGTAGAAATATAAAAAAAAAAAACAGTACACTAAAACAATTTCTGTGTAAGCTATCATTTTTTTAATATTTTTGATCCTATAAATTGTGTAAAAAGTAGATAATTAAATAATCAAGACATTTAGAGTTTGATGGTAATTTTTTATGAGCTCGTAGAAGAAGCTGCGAAAAATTTCATTTTTTTATAACATTTTGCTTCATAGACGATGAAAACTTTTCAAATTTTGCTCAGATTTTGATATTATATAAAGGAAGGTTTAGAAACCTTTGTGAAAAATTATACTTGAATAATTTTACGCAATTCTCGCAACTCTCGTTATCAATGTTTCGTCTTTATAAAGATGGTTTCGATACATGGATTAAGGTAGTTCTATCATTGCAGTAAAATCGAAAAAAATGTATCTTAGTTTATCTCCGTTCCATGTGGTTTGTCAAAAAAAGTTTATTAAGAAAAGTTGTTGTAAATTGTATCAAGAACAACATACTAAAAATTCAAGGTCATCCAAAGTTACGTGTACTTGTTACGTATGTATAAAAAAAAATCATAATCTTAGGAGTTTTTTAAAAAACTTGAGGAAGCTTCTTTGAAGTATAATAAAGAGCTGTGGAAAATTTCAAAAAGTTCCACTACCCAGAAGTCAAAATATTTAGAGTTGAAGATCGCAATGTTTAAAACGTGCTCTTATGGGAGACTGCAGAAACTAATGATTTTTAACAATAAATATCTCGAGTTCTATGTAATGAAATCTCTTAAAATTAAATATACAATTGCATATTATATCAAAGAAGGTTTCTGCAAATTTTTAAAAAAATCCTAAGAAGACGATTTTATAATAGAACTACCTTAATTAGTAAGTGACGTTAAAATGTGAGATTTTATTGAAAATAAGATCGTACCGAAGTCCAAATTCTTTCATCGCAAGAATGTTTTTGACGTTAAATTGGAACCGTGTAACGTGAGACGAATTTGCGAAACGTGAGCAAAAAATGTTGAACTTTGCTTGTCGATGTAATAACAACAATAATCGAGTAACCGGTACTTCAGATAAAAAACCGTGACCTGATTTGCTTTGAAAAGTCATAACGCATGGAAATTGTGAATGTTCTCTTTAAAATCTTCGCAGACGTTTAACGATAAAAATCAGGGAAGCATAGAGAAAACAACGAAACTTGATGATATTCTCGAGAAATTTAACTGTTCACAATTAGTCACATTCATTATTCAAATTAATGACAATGTCTGCAGATTTATGCAAAATTTATTTACACACGAAGATTCACGTTATTTCCTTGATTAAAAAATATTATTCATTTTAGTGATTGAGAAAGAGAGTATTTTACCTTGGCACTTAGTTTTTGCCAAATGAGAAATTCGTCGTTTATTAACTACTCACGCATTAAGAATCTTTCGAGTGTTGGATACCAAGACCGGTTATGTATTCATAGTGTAGACATTATTATCAAATGTGACGTCACACTCGTTACAGAGGTCTGGGTCGAGTTTCACTGGCGAGTGTCATTGAACGGAATATAACACAAAATTTTAATGAATTATTTTTCATTATAATTTATATTGTTAATAAAGTTAATTAAATATCGATCGGAGAGAATTAAAAACAAAAAAATGTCAAGTGGCTTCGTTTTTTTATCTCTTTGACCTGATTAAAATTAATGAGATCTCTATATGCGCAATAAGAGCGACGATGACTGAAGCACGAATTATTCAAAAAGGAAACGATTAAGAAATTCGAAGTTTCATCGATGTGACTAATTAAATTTGAATGTCACGGAACAAAGCGGCGATGCTATGCCAAATAAATACTCCATAATTTAAAACCACTGACTTCCGACCTTATGCATTCTCGGATCCCAAAAAATGTCTTCTTATTTTTTTTAATTGTGCCCTTAAAAAAAATTGGATCGTGAAATATTTTTCACCGATGAAAATAATGTGATTTTGAAGTCTTGAGACCTCTGCACAGATTCTAGTGTCGCAATTATTGATTAGACATTCGGAGTAGAGCGTCTATGACTTTCGTTGAAGTATAGTTGTCTTGTTAACGCCTTCCTTCAGAATTACATTAATATCTGATGTATACACTGAAAATAATCAGTACTAATACCATGGTAATTTTTGAGAATATTTTATGACTGTTCCAACTTATTCTGAATGAAAATTACTTGATTTATCAATTCAGAAAAAACAAAAGGCATATTTTTTCAATACTGTATCTGTAATCACGACTTATAAAAAATTGACTTATATAAAAATTATATAAATATATCTACAACGTTTTAAAAAGTAATAATGGAGTAAAAATTTTTATCATATTTTAATAAATGCAAGCCAAAATATGAATAAGAGTTGGTCAAATACCGGTGTGAACTTGAAGGATCTCTTATAACCTTGTATTTCATAATTTCGACTTCTATATCGTGGGCTTCATTTCCTGCATACTGATCAAAAGTGTTTAATAAAGCAATATTAATTAATAGCGCTCTTTTTTCCAATTTCTGCTCTCATTCATGGGTTCCCTCTCCCATTCAGACCATATTTATAGCAAACTCGTGGTCTACGTTTAGAAAGAGAAAAAGAGAGAGAAATAGGAAGGAAGGGAACCATCCACAGAATGAGGCTAATTACGGAACGGTTACATATAATTTTCGCGAACGCTAATCAAGAAAATTACTTGCGGTGTGGTTTTTTGCGAAAAACCTCAAAGTATTTCTATCGCTGCAGGCTAGTCAAAATTCATGAGCGGCTATTAATGCAACTTACGAAAAATTAATAACTATAATAAAAATAATAAAAAGCGAAAAATGGGAAACCTTAATTTTTATCGAAGCAATTAAATTTATACTTATTTTATATATTTATTTATTTTTTGTCGATACAAAATTTAGCTGGTCAATAAAAAAAAACCTCGACATTTTTATTCGTATTTTTGATAATTACAACGAAGATTTGAAATTTGATTACACAAGTAATTATTGACTCAGGAATTTTCACTTTTTTTTTTACTTTTAGTGGGGCATTTAGATTTTTACGTGTCAACGCTCTGCTATGGTGGTGGGAAAAACGTGGCTTCACCGTAGCCAAAGTTTTTTCTCGACTGGTAGAATCTCATCCGAACAAAGTAGCTTACATCACCGAGGACCGAGAATGGACCTATAAACAAGTAGATATATTCATGAAAATAATAAAATAAAAATGAAGATAGACGTACAATGAGCATAATAATAAGAAATTGTTGAAAAATGTAAAATTGAATAATCGAGGTTCTTACAATGGCAACTCTATTCAGCTTGATGTATTCAGCAACCGGATAGCTCACTATTTCCTGAGTAGCAAATATTCTCGAGGTGACAGTGTGGCCCTCGTGATGGATGGATGTGGCGAGTACGTCGGAATTTGGCTCGGTCTCTCGAAAAGCGGCATCGTGACAGCCCTGATAAACACAAATCTGCGTGAAGAGGTTCTTATTCACAGTATACGTTCAGCAAAGTGCAAAGCTGTGATTTTTGGCTCGGAATTGAAGCAAGGTATGATTGTTCTTTTTTTCTTTGTATCTTTTGTACCTTTGTTTTCAATATTTTATTTCGTATTCTTATACCATTTCTATACAGTTGATATACATTTAATCGGTTTTTGACAGCTGTTGCTGACGTGAAAGATAAATTGCAGGACCTAGATCTTTATCAATGGTCGAATGAAGAGATTTCGAATCTCGACGGAGCGATCGATCTCAATGCCGTTATCCAGAGTGAAAATTCAAATACGGATCCGGTCGATCTTACATGGGGCTCTCCACGTGATAAGCTCATATATATTTATACGTCAGGGACGACGGGCATGCCCAAAGCTGCGGTTATCAATAATCTCAGGTATAGAAATCGAACAAACTTATTGTTCGAAAAAAAATTTTATTTTCGAAAATTCTTCACGCGAGAAAAAAATGTTAAGAAAAAATCCTTTTTACGTAGAATAGATAAAAATAATGTATTTGAATAATAATTGAGTTGCGTATAAGATTGCAAGACGTGCATGATATGACTTTTATCAGGTATATGCTGATATCTTGCGGAGTTCATGCGATGCTCGGCCTTCGATCGACGGATCGTATTTACGATTCCCTGCCTCTTTATCACACTGCCGGTGGAGTCGTTGGCGTTGGACAGGCTCTTCTTCGTGGTATTCCCGTTGTTATTAGAAAAAAATTCAGCGCCTCAAAATTCTGGCCGGACTGTATTCATTACGAATGTACGGTAAGTATTTTTTAAAATTATTTACCAAGCAATAAATAAATTCACAAATCGTTCAATTTTGTATTATTTATAAAATTAATGAAATTTTATATAAAAAAATTTAAAAAGTTAACATTATTTTTAAAATGAATGAAATTTTATATGAAAAAAATTAAAAAAATTAACATTTTATGAAAAAAATGAGATTTATGAAAACAAGAAAAAAATGTCTATAGGTTGCTCAGTATATTGGCGAAATTTGTCGTTATTTGCTCGCCGTTCCACCGAGTTCGAACGACACGAACCACAAGATTCGTCTCTTGTTCGGAAATGGCCTCAGACAACAGATCTGGAAGCCGTTCGTCGACAGATTCAAAGTTAAACAAATTGGTGAATTTTATGGCGCGACTGAGGGAAATTCGAATCTCGGTGAGTTATCGATCATTTTTTTATCCGCCTAAAGATTTTTAAAAACTTTTTCCATATTAAAAAAAAGGAATCATAGTTTTTGCGTTGACTGTAACGAAAAGACGACCTGAGGGCAATATACATACTTGTGAATCTTAATAAAAATTTATCTCTACTTAATTTCCTGTTGCAGTAAATATTGACAACAGAATAGGAGCTGTCGGATTCGTTCCTTTATACGCCGGGGCTCTGTATCCAGTCGCATTGCTCAGGGTTGATGAGGAGACCGGGGAACCTATTAGAGATCGTGATGGATTATGTATACGCTGCAAACCCGGTTTTTATCCCTTTTATTATTATACATAAATATTACAGTGCGTGCTCTCAATAGAGCGCCCAAAGCCCCCAAGGGGAAAGGGGCTACATTGAATAAACCAAAAAACTGACTTTTGGATCAGTTTTTTCAATTTTTCAATATGGATACTCGGATTGCGCCCTAAATAAGTAGCATTTTGAAGGTATACTCTTTCTATTTTTTCAAAAATTCGCAAAATTTGTCGAATTTTTTTTTCGATTTCAAGAGCCTACTAGATCGAATATTTCCCGTAGATAATTAAAATGCTGCTTATTTAGAACGCAATCCAATAATTCATATTGAAAAATTCGAAAAACTGATTTTTTAATTAGGGCGCGATATAAGACTATTCGAGCTTGGAGTTCGAATCGCAGAGTGGGCGAATTGCTCGAGCGAGAAACTAGAGAAGCGGCTCTACTGAGATCGCACACTGTATATACAAACTTTCTTCAATTTTCCATATGGTTGTTACAAAATGAAATTTTTTTTCACAATTTTTAAAAAATTTCACGCGAATTTAGTTAATTCTTTGATGAGAATATTTCTGCTGATCTGTTTTAGGCGAACCAGGAGTTTTTGTAGGGAAAATAAATCCGAAAAAAGCCGTCAACGATTTCAGCGGCTACGCGGACCAGAAAGAATCTGAAAAAAAAATTATTCATGACGTTTTCAAAAAAGGCGATCGCGTATTCAATTCAGGTTATTTTCCAAAATAATATTACAAAGATAATTTACTATTATGTTAAAAACATCTTGCTTATCGCTTTTGATGATTTTCAGGTGATATTTTGGTAATGGACGAATATGGATACTTTTATTTCAAAGATCGAACTGGAGATACTTTCAGGTTTGTTGAACATTATAATTTTTTTTAATTTTTTAATACAATAATGGGCTGAAAGCTGAAGAGAATAATGAAATAATGACAAAGGATAATTTTTTTCAAGAGAAATGTTCTGTAAATAATTTTTTTTTAGGTGGAGAGGAGAAAACGTCGCGACAGCCGAAGTAGAAGCTATAATCAGCAACGTTATAGGTCTGAAAGATGCAGCTGTTTACGGAGTCGAGGTATTCTGAGTCGAATATTTAAAAAAATAATTTCTCTCTTACTCTCTCTCTTGTGATTCAATAAGTCACATTTCGCGATCCTTTTAAGGTCGCCGGAAATGAGGGAAAAGCCGGAATGGCTGCAATTTACGATCCGGACGGAACGCTGAACCTCTCCGAACTCGCCGAAGGTCTCAAAAAAGCTCTCCCATCTTACGCTCGACCTCTCTTCATCAGAGTTTTGTCAGATTTGCCGATGACTGGTAACTATTTTTTAATTCTTTATTAATCTTTTGTCTATACAATTTTTCACTGAACAATCAACGTGTAACAATATATTATATAAGAATATATATATTTTTTAGGAACATTCAAGTTGAAGAAAAGAGATTTGCAATTGGATGGATTTGACGTTAGAAACGTAATAATTTTTATTTTTAATTACTGAATCAAATTTTTTGTGTCGATGAATGTTAAAAATGTGTGTTTTTTTTCAGATTAAGGATCCAGTATATTTCTTAAACAAATCAGGCACTTACACGAGACTCACCGAAGAGTTGCTCAAAGATATATTGGAAGGAAAAGTACGAATATGAGTCAAATTAAAAATATATATATTTGCAGTTTTTTACCTAGATTTATACTACGTGACTGTTTAAAAGATACAATTGAAGCAAACGACTATTTTTCTACTCGAAAGTTATAAAACTTTTACACAATTTATGATGTAACATTTTCAATTGACTCTGAAGCTCGTCAATTATTTTTTTAAATAGAAAAATGTGACATGTTTTTTAAAATCAAGAAACTGTTTTGTATAACAGTAAGTAAATATTTTTCAATTTTTCTAGAAATCAAAATTTATAGATAATTTTAATGAGCTTTGCCATTTAATTTTTTATTTAAATTAACTGATACATAATAGAACAGTGAAGATACGTATCATCAACTATATATTTTTTAACATCAGATAGAGTAAAAAAGATGTACATATATATAGGTATCTTTAAAGTCTAAGCGGCCAAATGTCAAGAAATATTTTTTTAAATGTACCATTTTTGAAAAATTTAAACAGTATCTAAAATGAAACCAATGATATCGAAGAATAAGTTCGAGAGATTAAAAATATCTTAAGAACCGTGAGACTTTCACTACACACGCATTATCAAGTCTTGTAAAATGTTGATCTGACCTATATCTCTGGTTTTCATAAGAATCGTCAGTTATGAGACATCCTGTATAGTTTTATCGCAGTCTCTTGTTTATATGAAAAAAAAAAACAAGAATCATATATTCATTATAATTCCTGAAACCGCATGAGATTTATTTTTTGATAAATCACGTTTTTAAAATATTTTTATATATCGCTGTTTACACATGTCGCTGTACGTCAGATGAAATATTTCTCACGAAAAATATTGTAAGTACGAAGATCTTTTTTAAAGATCGCCAGATTAGTCCAATTAAATAAAAATTTAAAAAATCGAACAGTATTAGTTCTTTTTTTAGCTATTTAAGCTAATATAAATCCTTTCCCAATCTTAAAAATTGTATATAGAATTGAAGATTAGAAAGAGCCTGTATAGCACCGTTTTGAAAAGTGCGCAGACTCGTGGCGGAGGGACTCTCAACAGTATCTGATCGAGAACGTAGTATTTAAATAGAACAACTTTCAATAAAATAAAATTTTTCTCATTTTTCATAACGTTTCCATTCAATATAAAAAATGTATTATTTTTCGTGATAGAATGACTTGCAATTTAATTGTTTATTATTAGAATTATACATAATGAAACAGGAGTGACGTACGCGATGGCGAGTTTTGAGAGTCACTGCAGTTCGAAAATATATCTCGAGAGTGAGCACAGGCGCCAGTCGAGACGTTGCTTTCGCGCTGGCAACATTTTCTTCATGTAAGTACTGCGACTGACAAATTTTCAATAAATTTTTCCATCGCGCGAATAGATATGTTCTTTTTTCCTCCATGAATCACTTTCAAGATTTTTCGTAAAATATCTGTGGATATTTTTTTCTCTCTCTCCATAATTTCGCATACCGAAAATCGATCAAGAAAAGTTAAATAACAGCATAGATGACATTTCTTGATGTACCAATTTCCTCTGTATGACAAGTGGAAACAAACGCATAATTCGTTGGCCTTCGTCATGCGATAAACCTTTCAATTGTCAGAGTGCATTCTGAATATTTTACGGTAGAAAACAGAAGCACGCGAGTGCCTTCTGTTTGCAAAAATTTAAATATGATTGTTGCTCTCTTATTTCTATTTTCATCGGTTCACGCATGAATAAAAAAAAAGGAGAACGCTTGAATTTTAATTCGTTACGTCGAGTCGTGTTTTATCGTATGGGTACACAGAATATGCGATGAATTATTCAGCGATACTGTGTGCTCCGCTGCAATCAATTCATCGCTCATCTACCTGTTGATTCTTATTTGTTAGATTCTCTCGTTACAAATTGCTCTTAATCATATCGCCGTATTCAAATATTTATGGTCGTGTTCACGTTTGCACACTATCGCAATAAAATTATTAAAATAATATTCATGCGCTTGGGATAAAAATTTTTTTTACTGAATTATTTAAAAAGCGAGCAAATTATCAACGTATGTATAATTAAGGTAAAGTTTGGACGTGTCCCAATAGTTGGACACATTTTGCCATATTATTTTTAATATTTGAATTATTTTTTTCTCAATAAAATCTTTTGGATTATTTTTCCTGTACGAAGAAGTGTATTTTTCATAACGTTAATTTATTATTTATTGGAAAAAACTCGCTCAACCCTAGAGGCAGAGTCGGTTTTCTGTCCAACTATTGGGACATTTTACATATTTAAACGTTTAAGTATATATTTTCTAGAAATTTTAAAATTAACACATAAAATGAATTTTGGATTGCTAAAATATCAAATAATAGTTTAGATATGTATTTAAAATAGATTTTTTTGTTTGAGTATTAAAAAAAAGATAACGTGAGAAAACCCTTAGCTGTCCAATAACTATTGGGACATTCACCAAATATTTAAGAATAGAAAAAAATATAATTTTTTGTCAATTTATATCAACGAATTTTTTTTTGGAAATTTTATTGAATAGACACACGTGCGAGTTAATTGTTATTGCCATGGGAGATGAAAAGTTCGGTTTCGCCATCGATCGTGGTGGAACGTTCACCGATGTTTACGCTAAATGTCCCGAGGGAAAAATTCGAGTTATGAAGCTACTCTCGGTCGATCCGAGTAATTACGATGATGCCCCTCGAGAAGGAATTCGTCGAATTCTCGAACAAGTGACTCGTCATTTTTTTAAATTATCTAGAAATAATCCACACAAACAATCTTGGTTATCTTAACGAAATATTTTTCTAAAGAGATTTAAACATTGAAATAATTGATATGTATTACGTTTACGCGTTATAATCGGTGAAAAATGAAAACTAGGAGACAGGAGAGAAAATGGGGAAGGAGGTGGACACGTCGAAGATAGCTTGGATTCGAATGGGCACGACGGTCGCGACGAATGCTCTATTGGAAAGGAAAGGTGCAAAAATGGCCCTCTTAATCAACGAAGGTTTCAGAGACTTGTTGTTCATCGGGAATCAAGCACGCCCGAATATTTTTGACTTGGTTTGCACAATGCAAAATGGAATATTATCCTTATCATTTTTATTTTAAACTATAGATAACGACAGGTTTTATTTTCATGCATGCAAATTCAGGCGATCGTGACGCCAGAAGTTTTGTACAAAAACGTCGTTGAAGTAAAGTGCAGAATTGCACCAGCGATAACCGGGAAGTGCGAGCTTGACTCGAGATTCTGGAAAAAAATCAAAGCGACTACAGGAGAAGATCTCATAATTATTCAAGATTTGGACGAGGATGATTTGAGAAAAAATCTCGATAAACTTCGCACTGAGGGAATCGAGAGTCTCGCTGTTGTTTTGGCACACAGTTACATGCAAGTTTTTTTTTTAATTTTCACCTTTTATCCTGAATATATTTTACTGTCAATTAAATGAAATTCTGACGTAGGAAAGAGTGAAACGTAACGAATCATCTTAAAAATGCAATAAAATTTTTTTTTGTAAATATTACGAAAGTTTCTAAAATTATATGAGGAAAAAATTTTATCAACTATTTTTAAAGATGAACCGTCATGTCCCACTCTCCAAAATATGCATATGTCTGTTTAAAATTTGAAATATTTTTTGGTGGTATTGTTGGTACGAAATATCAGGTTTCCCGATCACGAGAAGCGTGTCGGCGAAATTGCAAAAGAAATGGGTTTCGCTCAAATATCCTTATCTCACGAAGTGATGCCTATGATAAGGATCGTTCCGAGAGGTTACACTGCTTGTGCCGATGCATATCTCACGCCGCATATTCAACAATATTTACAGGCAAGATAAGATTCACATTCCCAATTCTTGAATTTGAAACGATACGAAAAAACCAAAAAAACTTTATACGCAGAGCTTTACGTCTGGATTCAAAAATAATCTCGAAGGCGTGAACGTTCTTTTTATGCAAAGCGATGGTGGTTTGACGCCCATGAATTCGTAAGTCGATTTGTCATCTTGACAATTTTAGAGTTATATATCAGTTACGATGATAATTTTAGTCAGATGTCAGTCTTAGAATGTCATATATTATCGGACTATCTCGAAAAAACAAAAATAGCATCATAACAAGAATATTTGTTTCTTCAATTGATGAAAAAAATTGAAGATTTATTGGTTCTCGGGCAATTGTTTCCGGACCGGCCGGCGGGGTTGTTGGCTACGCAAAGACAACCTACAAGAAAGAAACTACCCTTCCCATAATAGGTTTCGATATGGGTGGCACTTCGACGGACGTGAGTCGTTATGACGGAAATTACGAGCACGTTTATGAGAGTACAACTGCTGGAGTTACGATCCAGGCTCCACAGGTAAACCCCATTTTTAAAACAGTGTGCTTCGACACCTAATAAACACTTGTTCTAGTTTCGAAAGAATAGAAATTCGTAATGTCCCATTAAAGGCAGATTGAAATACTTTATTCTATGAAAAAAATTAGCAAAAAAATTTTTCAAAAGACCATACGTGACGAGAAATTGCTAATTTTTTTTATTGAATACTTCATTTTTGAACAAATTAGCTCGACATAAATACTGTGGCGGCTGGAGGAGGTTCCATGCTTTTTTTCCGATCGGGTCTTTTCGAAGTGGGTCCGGAAAGCGCTGGCGCCCATCCGGGACCGACTTGCTACAAGAAAGGTGGCCCCCTCGCCGTCACCGACGCCAATCTCGTTCTCGGTCGCTTGCTTCCTGAATATTTTCCAAAAATTTTTGGACCCGAGGAAAACGAACCTCTCGATAAAACGAGCACGATCGAAGCTTTCGAAAAACTTACTTCCGAGGTTCGATTTTTTTTTTTCATATATTCATCATCCACACATTTGTTAAAAAATTATGCAATTGCATTTTATCGAAAATCTATTTTTCATTTTCTCTCAGATAAATGACTTTTTGACGACTAGTTCTGACGGGCAAGCGAAAAGAATGAGCGTGGAGGAAGTCGCCATGGGTTTTGTCAGAGTTGCCAATGAAACCATGTGCCGGCCAATTCGCGCTTTGACCCAGGTACATCGCTGAAAAAGAATACATCAGAAAATTAAAAAAAAATTATAATATGAAAAGCGAGGAGTAATTGACGATTGATTGTTATTTTAATGAAAGGCAAAAGGTTACAATACTAGTATGCACGCATTGGCCTGTTTTGGCGGGGCCGGAGGTCAACATGCTTGTGCGATAGCTCGAAGTTTGGGAATGGGAACTGTTTTTATTCACAAATATGCCGGAATTCTCTCTGCATACGGAATGGCATTGGCCGACGTCGTTGAGGAAGCGCAAGAACCGAGCGCCAAGACGTATGTCCAAGGTTCGTTGCAAAATATCACTGAAATAAAATTTTTTAATAAATATGTATATTTAGTTGATGAGAATTTAGTTATTTTTATCATTTATCATAAGGTTATTTATTTAATATTATCATAAGGTTAAATTGACATGCAATTATTTTGATCTGATTTCAATTGAAATAATAATATTTTTAATTTCAATTTTAATTATGTAACATATAAACATTTCAGTCATATGTATGGTGAAACCTGTTTTTTTTTAGAATCTTTCGCTGATATTGATGAACGTTTCGACTGTCTCGATGCCAAAGTTAGAGCTTCTTTGAAGAAGCAAGGCTTTCGTGACAATCAAATAAAAAGCGAATTTTTCTTACACTTGCGTTATGAAGGAACGGATTGTGCGCTCATGTGCGTGCCGAAAAATGATTCTGAGCGAGCTGTAGAGAGAACAATGAAGCACGGAGACTTTTTAACAACCTTTTTGGAAAGGTATCAAATATTTTTTCCATAAAATTTTTTTTACCCTTCATTATTTCATTTTTTGTTTTTTTTTTTTTTTTCTAAATGAAGATATCAGTCGGAGTTCGGTTTCACGATGCCAAATCGAAAAATCCTCGTTAACGACGTACGAGTGCGCGGAACGGGAAAAAGTGAAGTACCAGCGGAAATGGAAACATCTCGATCAACCGAAAAACCAGTTGCACAAAAGGTGAATACATATTTTTTTAACGAAAAATTCAAATAAAAATATAATTAAAAGTTAAAGGCATCATGCTTTTTAAAATAAATGATTGAATTGAAGTAATGATAAAGTTTCATATATAAAAGAAGTAATTTTTAGACCACTCTGGTCTACTTCGAAGGTGGATATCAGGAGACGAAAGTCTATCGAATGGAAGATTTAAAATTCGGTCATGTTTTAATCGGTCCTTCAATAATAATGGACAGCCTGAGCACTCTTTTGATAGAGCCCGACTGTACGGCGGCGATAACTTCTCGAGGTGACGTTAAAATAACGATCGGCGAAGGAACAAGATCGAAAGTCACAAAGGAATTGGATGCTATTCAACTCAGTATTTTTTCTCATCGATTTATGAGTACAGCTGAACAAATGGGAAGGTAATATAAGGTAAACGTCCCAATAATTGGACATGTCCCAAAAGTTTAACGATAATATCTTTATTGCTTTAATTATCATTTTTTTCTTAATACAAATACACGAATTATTTTTTTCCATAAAAATAAGTGTCTTTTTCGTATAACGTTCAATTATTGGATCGTTCAACACCAGGGTTGATTTTACTGTTCAACTATTGGGACACCTGAATATTCAGTACTTATTTACCATAAAAATTTTTTGAAATAAAAACACGAGGATTTTTACGTTGTTTATTTTTTCAATTAAATATACAGTGAAATTGAATTTATTTATATTTCAAGAATTCTTCAAAGAACGTCGATTTCGACAAACATCAAGGAACGACTTGACTTTTCTTGCGCCGTTTTCGGTCCTGACGGAGGTCTCGTCTCGAACGCTCCTCACATTCCTGTCCACCTCGGAGCTATGCAGGAAACTGTGCAATATCAGATAAAATTCTTCCAGGGAAATTTCGAACGTGGCGATGTAATTTTGTCAAACCATCCATCTACTGGAGGATCTCATTTGCCTGATTTGACAGTAATCACTCCAATATTTTACAGGTATTTTTTTATTTTAAAAAAAAGCAAAAACAATTTTCTTTTTTCCTATGGGAATATTTTTTTGCAGTGATTTGCCTAAGCCTGTTTTTTTCGTGGCGAGCAGAGGACATCACGCTGACATCGGTGGAATCACACCTGGATCGATGCCTCCACATTCGACTACACTACTAGAGGTTGACTATTTTTAAGAAAAAAAAATCCTTTTTTTTATATAAGAGAATATTCGACGTTATATCATAAAAATTGAAACAGGAAGGCGCGACGTTCAAGAGTTTCCTTCTTGTGCACCGAGGAGTCTTTCGGGAAAAAGAGGTGACCGAGGCTCTCATGGCACCAGGAAACATTCCAGGAAGCTCCGGAACGAGAAATCTATCGGACAATCTCAGCGATCTCAAGGCACAAATTGCTGCCAATCAAAAGGTTTTTAGATTCATTTTTATTCCTTTTTACTTATAAAAAGATTAAATCAATTTCGTTGACACATGATTTTTAATGTTGTATATACCATTGAATAATTCGTAGGGTTCTCAACTGGTGAATGAGCTGATAGATTATTATGGTCTGGAGGTCGTCCAAGCCTACATGCTCCATATTCAGAATAATGCGGAGCTGGCTGTTCGAGAGATGCTGAAAAGTGTGGGGAAAAAGGCGCTGGATAAAACCGGAAGTACGAGCGTAACAGCGACCGATTTAATGGACGATGGAAGCGTAATTACTCTTCGTCTAACTTTTGACATTAACAGGGGAGAAGCTGTGTGTGACTTCACGTGAGTTTTATTATAATCATTTTTCGTAGTAATTCGAAAATATTCGAATGATACTGTATATTTCTTATTCAAGCGGAACTGGCTACGAAGTCTGGGGAAACTGCAACGCGCCGCGTGCTGTGACACTTTCTGCGATTATTTATTGTCTTCGCTGTATCGTGGGACGCGACGTGCCTCTAAATCAGGTTAATAAAAAAGTTGTTCCAATTTAACACGATCGAATGGATTTTTGCATGAATTTGTACCACGATGAACAAACATGTTGAATATTTATTATGTTCGTTAAAACAGCTAACGTAAATACATAAAATATTTTATGGCACATAAATATTGAAAAATTAAACTGTGGTACGAATTTAGGTAACGAACCCATTATTTGAAAAATCAATCATCGATTCTCGGGTTTTTAAATAATAATGAGCTCTCTCGATTCAGCTAAAATGTTTGTATATAGTTAATAATTAGTTCGGCATCAAACATTTAACCAATATTTGAACGGTGTTCGTGCAGAATAGCCACGTTGTAAGTCTCGTCAATTTTATCGTTCAAATATGTACTTACCGGTCCGTTGGTAGATTTCCACAGTTGAACCGTAAAGCTCAAACAGAGCGAAGTCGATAGCCTCACTCTTCCGCATAACTCGCTCAGACATTCAAATATCTGTCTCACTCTCTCTCTCTCTCTCTCCCCTTCCCGTTATCGGAAATTCCCTCTTATTCATCCCATTACCATCTTGAATGGAAATTTACGATGAACGAAGCTTCTGAATCACCTCAAACTTAAATATTTCTTTTGTCTGTTAAACTGCCAAATTTTCCTGGTATTCGTAACTTCCTGGTCATCTTATAAATTAACGAGAAATAAAATTAAAAGGGGCACTTTGAAACATTCCTTCCTTCTCTTGATAATTGACGAGCTACGAAAAATTGTATGTCTTTGAAGAATATTACTTTTTTATATATGAACATTGGTGAATTATTTAATACTCAATCTAAAATGTCATTCTCTTTTTGTTCCAGGGATGCTTGAAGCCTGTAAAAATAATTATTCCAAAAGGATCGCTACTCGATCCGTCAGAGACCGCTGCAGTCGTGGGTGGAAACGTGTTGACGTCGCAGAGGGTCGTTGATGTTGTTTTGGCAGCTTTCAACGCCTGTGCAGCGTCTCAAGGGTGCATGAACAACGTTACCCTCGGTACTGAAAAATGGGGCTATTACGAGACTGTTGCTGGAGGCAGCGGAGCTGTGAGCAACCATTTTTTTTTCAATTACTATTCAACGGTCATGCTGCTCATCAGTATACTCATTTTCTTAACACTGTAACGGACTTGTGCGATGTTTTTGAACCCGATAGAATTTTTATTCCTCCTATATTCAAAACAACTTTTCCATTTTTTTTTTCAATAAATAAAATAGAATCAATATTCGTAAAATAAAATGTAATGATGAATCAGAGTGATTTAAAAAATATCAAAATGTGCCTAAGTTGTAAATATAAAAAAAAAATTAATTAAAACATTTTCTTTACATGCGTGAAATATAATTAATGGCGATCGGATTTGTGTCACGTTTGTCTTTTGTCAGGGTCCAACGTGGCACGGTCGTAGTGGAGTTCACACGCACATGACGAACACAAGGATAACTGATCTTGAAATTTTGGAACAGCGTTATCCCGTTATTCTCAAGAGATTTAGTCTTCGCCCGGGAAGCGGGGGAGACGGAGCCTATCGCGGCGGTGACGGGATCGTCCGCGAAATTTTGTTTCGAACTCCAATGACTCTGTCCGTACTCACGGAGAGACGCTCTCACAGTCCACCCGGCCTTGACGGCGGATTACCGGGTGCGAAAGGAAGAAACACCCTGATCCGAGCTGACGGAAGGAAAATCAATTTGGGCCCAAAAACCGCAGTCGCTGTCCAACCTGGCGTAAGTTTTCAAATATTTTATTTTTGTAGATTCTTGAACTCTTCCAAATGAATCCTGAAACATTTGTAACGCACATACTTTTATTTTAAGAAAAAAATAATCCTTCTCGTAGAGATTTTCGGACTTTAAACGACAATTGTATTAATTGTTGTTTTTGATATAATTAGCAAAAATAATATAAAAATTATTGGTTATATTACACGATGATTTTCGCAACCTAGTTCTAATGAAAATACAGTGCGGTGTTGGTTCAAATGTACGTCAAAG
>JAPYYW010000878.1:0-38524 GCA_030522545.1 Cremastinae sp. A BG-2022a
CTGCAAGAAATTTTGCCATCAAATATTCTGTTTTAAAAAAGACATGAAACTCATAATCAATTTATACAGCGCATTAAACGAAATTGTATGAAGTATACGGTTAGAATAATTGTAAAATATCAATTCAAACATGTTGAAACGGAAAAAGCGGCCGCGTTGCTGCTCGTTATCTAAAATTAACACATAAATTGAATTTTGGATCACTAAAATATCCAAAATATACAGGTTTGAATATTTTTTAAATAAGAATAAAGTGTGAAAACCTTTAGCTGTCCAACTATTGGGACGTTTATATACCTTATTTTATATTTTTTTTTGATTCGCGTAATCAGAAAGAAAAAAAATCTTTGTTCCTGGAACTGGAACTTTGATGCGAGAGATGCCTCGTACACGGCGCTTTATCCGCGCTCGTGGACCGTTTACGAGATACCTGAATTTTCGGTGAAACTCGTGTGTCGCCAAATCTCGCCGGTAATACCGAATAATTACAAGGACAGCTCGCTACCCTGCGCAGTCTTCGTTTGGGACGTCGAGAATCTTTCGAGCCGCGAACTCGACGTGAGCGTCACGTTCACGTTTCAGAGCGGTCAGGGCGACGATCAGGAAGGTAAATCAAATTTAACGCCATATCCGTTGCGTTGAGCGTATAGAAAAAAAAAAGAAACGAAACAAAGCGGTCCGGGCCGGTGATTCTCAGGTGACAAGTGGACCGAATCGTTCGAGCGTAATGAGACGAGCGGCGTAATGATACACCAAGAATTGCGCGGGATGCCGTGCACGCTCGCAATCGCAGCGAGAGCCCGCAACGAGCTCGTAATCTCGCGCAAGCTGAGCTTCGACCCGTCCGGCGATGGCCAGGATCCGTGGAAATCTCTCCAACGGACGGGAAAACTCGATCTCAGCGTAGAGAACATTTCAAAAACTACCAGTACGATGCCAAATAAGGTTTTATTTCGGAAGAAACAACTGAAATATATTTATGTCCATATACACGGAGAGAAAAAGTCCGAGAAAAATTACCATGCTGTCTCTATAAAGCTTGTGCTATACGACATATTTATGGGAAATTTTCTGGAAAATCTTCAAAAAATTGCTCTAAAGCGTTAGAAATTTTACCGTGCTGCACGGAAATTTTAGGAAAAATCTTGGAAAAATTGGTCTAAAGCGTTTGAATTTTTACCGTGCAGCATGGTAAAATTTCCTATACTTGTCGTTTGCACACGCTTTATAGAGACAGCGTGGTAATTTTTCTCGGACTTTTTCTCTTTTTTTGTTCTGTACAAAATAAGGTAAACGTCTCAATAATTTTCGCCATATTCTAATTTATACTTAATACTTAAGTATTTTATATTTTATATTTAATACTTGAGTTTTTTTCTCCGTAAAAACGTACGGGTTATTTTTCTTATACGAAGAGGTATATTTTTCATATCATGTTAATTTATTGGAAAAAACTCGTTAATTTATTGAAACATTCTATACATATCCAAACTTTCAAGTATTTATTTACTAGAAATATTGTTTAAAATTAACACATTAAATTCATTTTGGATCGCTAAAATATCAGATAATAGATATTTTTTTAAATGAAAATAAAGTGAGAAAACTCTTGCCGACCAACTATTGGGACATTTATACCTTGTACAGCGCGTTATCTGTCATATTTTATGATAATAAAATTGTATTTTAACTTTTCTCCTTACGAAAAAATTCTCGATTTCCGTTTTCTCTTCCGAACCATCTTAAAAAAATTTTTTTCTCGACCTGTTTCAAAAATGAAAAAAAAAAACAAAAACAAACGATAATCGATAAATTTTTAGCCCGGCAGATAGCTTGCGCCGTTTGCGCGTCGACTCTCGTCAAGCCCAGAGAAAAAAATACCATGGAATTCAGTCTAGTCTGGGACATGCCAAAGATTAATTTTTATTGCAAAAAACAAGAGTACTGGAGGTTCGTGAGCTAGAAACGTCAACATCTCGAGATTAGTGATATTGAAAGAGAGTATCCAATTTCTCGGGGGAATTGTCTTTTCTTTTTAGATATTATACGACTTTTTTTTACGATCCGCATAAATCCGTTGCTCCTGAGATCTCGGATTACGCGCTGAACAATTACGCCTCGTGGGAAACCGAGATATACGCTTGGCAGAGCGAAGTATTGGACGACGAGGCCTTACCCGATTGGTACAAGAGCGCGTTGTTCAACGAATTGTATTACGTCGCTGACGGTGGCACGATCTGGCTGAGGTGCAACGAGAACGACCATTTTCCAAGCACCGATCCGCGGTAATTTTTCACCCTTTCCTTCGAAAATTTCATACACCAGAATAAAAATATTAATAATTAATGAAAATATTGTGTAAAGTACGTTTTTAATTGTCGCTATACACACTTTAGTATAACTGCTTTTTTTTATTTCGTTAATTGTCATCGTTATTGCGAAATGATTCATAAATCAGGAACAAGTATGGGAGGTTCGCGTATCTGGAAGGTCACGAATACAGAATGTACAATACTTACGACGTGCATTTTTACGCCTCATTCGCTATCGCGATTTTATGGCCGAATTTGCAAGGCTCGCTGCAGTACGAGATCCGCGATAGCGTAAACAGGCAGGACGACGAGTCGCGAACAATGCTCTTCGATGGGACGAAAGCGAGGAGAAAGGTCGCGGGTTTCGTGCCTCACGACATTGGCGATCCTGGTGAGCAAATGTAAAATAAATCATCGCGAAGTAAAACATTCATTCCTCACTCTCGTTCCCTCCTAAATCAAGACTCATTAGACACATATTTCCCACATTAAAAAAAATGTATATTGTATATTTTTTTTAATACTTTATTGCGTATGCACGGAACGCGCGTGAGAGAGTCTTACGTAGATAAAATTCCGCAGCGGAGGAACCATTTTTGATGATAAATTCTTATCCGATCCACGACGTTTCCGGCTGGAAGGATCTCAATCCGAAATTCATTTTGTGCTGTTATCGAGACTACGCGATATCCGGCAATCTGGAGATGCTCCGAGATTTTTGGCCAGCCTTGAAAGAGGTGATCGAACGTTCTTCGATCTGGGACAAAGATGACGATGGACTTATCGAGAACTCCGGCGTTCCCGATCAGACTTACGACACGTGGATGCCCGAAGGTCCGAGGTGAGAAGAAAATAAAATAATAATAATAAGAAGAAAAAGAAAAATAATGAAATTGATCTCGCTTATCGGGATATGAAAATTTTTCACGGAACATTGCGGTAAAATGCACCTTTCCCTCCTCCAAAATTCAATATGCCGTCGATTTACCTCTTCCAATACCTTTTTTTTCTATTTTTATCAATTTTCTTTCTCTCCCTCTCTCTATTTTTACCAAAAAGTTCATATTGCGGTGGCTTGTGGCTCGCCGCGCTCAGATGCTTTACCAAAATTGCCGAGATTCTCGATCATAAAGAAGTCGCTATCAAATATGAAGCTATACTGGCCAGAGGTGTTCGAGCTTTTCAGGACAAATTGTGGAACGGCAAGTTATCGCTATTGCCAACTTGTGCATGCTTGAATTTTATTAATATTGCAAAACTATAACGAAAAATAAAGGAACAACTTTTTTTTCTGGTCTTAATTGGACAATAAATCTTTCAGGAGAGTATTATAATTTTGACAGCAGCAAGTCGGAGCATCGTAAAGCGATAATGAGCGATCAGCTTTGCGGTCAGTGGTTCATGCAAGCTTGCGGTTTTGGCCACGAGGTCTGTAGAGAGACCAGATAACATTATTTTAAGCTGGATTATTATATTAACAAATTTTTGCTTAAAAATGAAATTTTTTGCAGATCTTTCCAAAAGAGCGCGTCAGGTCATCTCTTGGGGTCATTTTCGCCAACAATGTCATGAAATTTAAGAATGGAGAACAGGGAGCGGTGAACGGTTATATTCCCGGGGTCGGAATCGATACCATGACCATTCAGAGCGAGGAAATGTGGACTGGCGTCACTTACGGTCTCGCTGCACTCATGATCCACGAGGTAAAGTACAAAATTTATCTTCAAATATTTTTATTCATCTCGAAATTCTTAAAAATCGACTGGAGCAAGATTTTCTGAAAAATGGAAACACTGTGAACACGTGCGTAAAACTTTGAAAATTTTTCCATCTACAAATCGAAATATAAATTGTTGAAAGTTAGTCTCAAAAATAGTTTTTGGAAATTTTGCTTCATCAAGTAATAATTTTACATTTATTCAACACGCACACCTAAAAATTTTCTGAATATATTGTTGCTGTTATTATCTGTCTTGAAAATTCTGAAGTTATGAAAAGACTGAGAAAATATTATTCCAATCGTCTTGAAAGTAATTGGAATAGCGAATCAGCGAGGCCTTAACGAAGTTGAAATGCATTTTGTATAGGGCATGATCGAGGAAGCTTTTCGCACCGCCGAGGGTGTTTACCGAACGGTGTACGAGAAAATAGGTCTTGGCTTCGAGACTCCCGAGGCGTTGCAAGAGAACAAGGTTTATCGTTCCGTTGGTTATATGAGGCCTCTGGCTATCTGGGGAATTCAGCACGCTTGGAAGATTCACAAGAGCGAACAAACCGCAGGATAACATTCGAAAACTCGTATTTTCCACTTTATTGTATCATCGTTCTTGTTTCAACTTTACTCAAACTCAACCATTTTTCAGCACAGTAAAAAAAAATAAATTCCTATTTCTAACAGAAATACTTTTCGTGCATTTTGTTTTCTTATTCCTTATTAAATATTTTCCTATTCATAAAACTCTATTTACATATTTTCATAAAAAGCTTCGCAGTCGATTAAATATCTTACGGAAATTCATTTTAACGTCGAAAATCGTAGAGACTGACGATTGTCACGTTAAAACTTTTCATCAGAGATCGGTCAGTTTGAATGTGAGCGGGGACGCGATCGTGTTGATAAATCGCGTCTTCATCCTGAGCGGTGGTTCCGTCCACTCGAGATGGAAATTGCGCAGCATCTTGATTAAAAAAGAGAGAGAGGGAGAGATTAGAGATTAAATAAAATTTGTGTGAACGGATAAAATCGTTTTTCCGTGGGTCGCGAAAGGCTTTTCTCTTACCTTCAAAGTGAGAGTCTCGATCTCGAGCTCGGCGAATCTTCGCCCGATGCAGGTACGCGGCCCGAAGCCAAATGGCATGTAGGAAAACGGATGAGCCTCTTTGGCCGGAGTCACCTCCGTGTTTCCGCGGACCCATCTCTCGGGAATAAATACGTCCGGATTTGGAAATTGGCTCGCTTCGCGTGCCAAAATCGAGTGACAGGCAATGACGTCGGTCTGTGATAAAAATGAAATTTATCAACTTTCCAATATCAACAAAAATATGAAAAAAAATGCTTATCGACCTTTCGACAATGCGATGAAAGTTTTGATTAAAAATCAAATAAAGAGGGAGTAAAAAATGTATACTCACTCCCGCAGGGACATTGTAACCACCGAGAATGACGTCTTTCCTCATTGTTCTCAGATTGCCAATGGCAATCGGCGTCAGTCTGAGAGTCTCTTTAATACAGGCTTTTAAATATGGTATTTCATTCGTTAGAGTTTTATACGTCACCGGTGAGTGTTTTTCTGGCAAAACTTTCATAACTTCCGCTCGCAGTTTATCCTGTACTCGTGGGTTCGACGCGATGTAGTACAAAAGGGCTCCGCCCGCGTTGCTCGTCTGCGAAAATTTTCGTCAGCATGAATGAAATATTCGCATTCATTTTAAAAATATTTTCGTGCCTATTCTCTAGAATTTCATTGAAAAAATATCCTTTTTTTCAGAGTGAATCATTTTACCGTGTCTATTCCAGCTGTTAACATATCCAAAGCCATAATATACGCTGTTTGCTCGTCAATATTCAGTAGACTTTCCAATATGCTTTTATCCCGCTGCGTGTCACTTTTGACAGACTCGCTCTGGTTCTTGAATCTCTCTTTCGCCGCGTCGATGTATTTTATCGCAGTTCTGTTCAACAAAATCGAATAAAATAATTGGCTTGAATAAATATTTATTTTTTCTTCGATCTAGAAAATTATACGATTCGTACTCTGTTATTCTATCAAGTGCAGAGAACAGTCTTTTTAGTTTGCGAGTTTCGTAGAGCTTCCAGAGCGATGGCTGGATTTCCAACAGATAAAACAATTCAAACATCTCGTGCACGGCATTTATCATTTTTTGTGGATCGGAATTTGCGTCCAGATTTGAAGTCAAACATCCCATACGATGATCCAGGGCGATAACACAAATTGCTATAAAATAAATAAATTTTATTTATACAATTTTTACGAAAACTGTTGTTTTCGTGTTAAAGGAAAATATTTTTAATTTCACTGTAATTCTTTTTCGATGACTTTCATAATAAGTTTATTGGTTCAAGGTTTTCAAGCGCCTGAGCAGATTTTATGATCGATTTTTCCGCGAGCGAGAAGATTACGACGATTGTTATGTCAATCATATGTATTTGTCATCGAAAGAATGATATCAGAAGTGGTTCAAGGCCATTCGGCAATACTCATCATGACTTTTCATTTCAACAGAGAGCTCTCGAACTTCCTTGACCCTGAATTCTCGAGCACTTTCGTTTCTCTTCTCTTTTTTTTCAAAGTTGGCTCTCGAGAAATCTCATTAATCCGTAAAACTCGTATCATATGAATCGCAATCACAGATAAATAAAGATGAAGGCGAGTAAGTTGAGAAAAGGAGATACGAACGAGGAAGAGGTGACGAGAGTCTATGCACAAAAGCGGGAAGCGACGAGAACAGAGTCTGAATCGACTTTTTCCGCAAGGCCGAGAGCGATTTAACCGTTTCGGGATCACGGGCAAGCTATGATCAGCGCTCCTATATATTCCCAATAAAGAATCGCACTAACGAGAATTCCGCGATAAAGAAAAAAAAAATACGGAAGTCTTTCCATTTTTCTCTTTTTCGCAATATTAGCTGATGGATGCAAGAACAAAGTTAATCATTCGAAAGTTACAGCGAATCCTATCGAGAAAAATGAACAAAAAAGGGATATAAATAATGGACGAGAAGGAAAAAATTGAGGAAGAAAAATGGAAATTTTGTTTCAAGATGGGAAACGCGAAAATTGTACTTTCCAGATTGGATATGTTGCAAGGGATGAAACTTTTTGAAAAACATCGTATTTTTCATTACCTAATGAAAACGGGAGACGAGTGGCGCGTTGAAAAACAGGAGAAGAGAATAAAGATGTCAAAAAATATTATATTATTTGGATATACCGCCGCGTGTCCTTCCTTTCCTCGTCCTCGTAAAACTTTACACCGGCGCACTTTAAATGGCATAACTTATTTTTCCCCCAGCCCAAGTGCTGTCGTTTACCATTTTCCATGGAAAATCCTACGCACGCTTTTATACCTTTTCTGTATGAATTTTTCAGAAGCGAGAGAAAACGTACTCCTTTCTCATTATGATTTTTAATTTTGAAAATAAAATTTTGTCGCTCGAAAAAAAAATGTTTCTGGACTTGCAACGAATATTCTCATACGAGTGAATCGCGCATGATCGAAATTTTTTCTCAAAGTACTCACACTCCAGTGCCCATTTGTTCATCTCGTTGTTGAAATTTGAAGGCAATTTCAAAGTTTTCGGGTCTCGAAGTTTCCGCATTTTTTCGATGAACTCCGTTGCGACCTGATCCACCTGACCTACATGTGGTTTTATCGCACGAGGCTGCATCATGTGTTGATTGACGTTGCTGCGAAAATCGTGCCACATTTTTCCTTGGCTATCTCCAAAATCAAATTCAAATTTCATTAACAATAAAAAAATGAATCATAAGTTGCATTAAATATAAAACGAAAGTAGAATTTGAACCTTGAGACGAGTCCAAATTGGCCATTGAAAATTTGTGGATTTTTTTCGCGATGCCTCTTCATAGTCTCGATAGCGATTCTCGCCGGCCAGGGACCTTCCATGCGGTACATTTTTTCGCACTCTTCTGGATCGAAGAGAAAAATTGACGGCCTCCGACCCCAGATTCCTTCCAATCTCATGATGTTTCCAAAATCATTTCTGAATTGGTACAATTGTTGTTGCATCTCATTGGTTCCATATTTACCTAATAATTAAATGTAAACGAGAAACTACAAATTTATGTGTAATTTATATTTAAAAAGAAATTAAATAGGGATAACGTACCTATGTAAGGCAAAAATCTGAAGACGTTTCCAACGATGGGCATCGGCCTCGGTCCCGGAATATCCTCAAAGGCTCTCGCTTGATTCGAATATTTCTCATTATCCCTGGCAACCGGACAGACTCCGCTCGAGTTGCATCTGCTGATGCTCTTTCCGAAATCTTTCACGTTACAGAGCAAACGCTGCGAGTGCATCTTCGAGAGAATCGCCATCCTTTCGGCTGCTCTTCGAAAAAGTAATTGATGAATTTTCAACCACTCGCGCTTTGATATAAAAGCTACCTGACTGTCATCGAACACGCTTCTTTTTCTTCACCGATACTAAAAAAAACCCGTCGTGGGATTTACTGGTTTTTGAACGCGCAAAAGATACTCCGTAATCGCTTTAATCGATCGACCTTTATTTTTATATCGATTCTTCATTTCGCACTCTCGCGATTATCTCACAAAAAGTTATCGGGAAGGCTCGCAGAACTTATCACCCTCGTCATCATATAATTTTATTTCATTATTAATTAAACATTAATTATTATTATTATACAATCATATATAAAACTTTTTTTTATGAAAAATTTTTTTTTCTCAATACGTTAAAAATGAAATAAAGAATTCTGTGCGCTTTTTGCGACGCTTTTTATTCGATGACGCGCACTCGTGGAGCGGATATGCACTTTACGGTGAATGCTATGTAATTGAATCGAATATTGTACACGTTATAAGGTCAGACGCGTAATTGGTCCAACGATGCGTGACAGTGCAATAACGCGTTCCGGCGAAATAAGCGACATTATGTGACTGTTGGCTTAAAACACGAATGTCAAAAAAAGTGAAAAAAGTTAAGTTTAACATTAAAAAAATATTTTTGCAAAAAACGTCATGTGTAAGTTGAACAAAGCGAAACGTAATTTTTCATATTATTAATTAATTTTATTTGATGCTCTCCGATCTCGCTCGTAAAAAAAGAAATTGTAAGGTAAAATTTGAGTTTTGTATAGGTTAAATAGTATATAAATCTATCCAGGCAAGACAGAAAATTTATATGAATCCACGAATCAAAAAATCGCCCTTTTTCCCGTGCCAGACGTTACCGGGGACAGATCGGTCTCTCAATAAAATATAATAAGTAACGTTCATTTAAATAGTATAATTTCGAACAATAAAAGTGATAAAAGTGTAATAATAATATTGAGTTAATCATTCATGTTACCCATTTCTAAAAAAAAAATAATTTTATATATAAGATTTTCTGCAATATTAAAATATAATATTTTAAAAATAACCTGTTATTACAAAATGTAATGAGAAATTGAGTTTGGATGAATATAACAAACAACTTTATTATCACCTGGCACTTCTGGGGACGGTGGAAAATGTATCGACGAAAATTTTCGGTCGACGAGAAGGAACAAGCTCGACGATCGAGGCAAAGTGGCGTTTCCGAGTGGCCGGAGGCTACCGAGACGGTGAACCGTTGGTAATGCGTTTTTATTGAGATAAAACGATAGAGTTGTGATTCGCGACACGATGGAAACGATACTAAATCTTCATCCGCGCTGAACTCCGGAACGTTTCCATCCTTTTTTCCCCGCGAATAGCTCGCCGAGTCACGTTCGTCAAGATCAAAAGTCGCGATTTCCCGATCAGTTGTTTCTCGTAATCCATTCTATCGACCGGTTATAAACGTCATCGCAGATATGTACATAAATAACAGGAAAGCGATAAACAATAAAACAAAAAAATGTGCAATTCTTTATGTATATATGAGAAATATTGTATATGATTTTTTTTATGTCTATTTTTATTACGGAGTATCAAGAGAATACCAGACACAGGATATATTTTCGATGGGACGCTCGATTTCTGCAATTAAATATTTATTCGAATAAATTGACAAGAGTCGGGGAATTGGCAATGAGCCTCATATCCGTTCACTATTATTTGCTCTTCGAGCAAGCACATGCCTGTCCCATGATCGCTAATCAACGCTTCGAGTGTCCATACACAGTGCTATCATTCGTCTAAATCAATCACTCCTTCTGCACTTCAGTTCGTACGCGTACAGAAAGTGATTCCCCGTCCAATATTTTATTTTTATATCCAGAAATTCCTTTCAAAATCTGATTCATATCGTTTAAAACTAAACTTATATTTCTATATTTCTATATAAAACTATAAATTAAACAGTAAACTACAAATTATTAATGAATTTTAAAAAATGAAATTCATATAAGAAAAAAAGCATGAAAAAATGATGAAAATATATACGTAAAAATATTCTTCTCGAATTGAGATGCGAAATCGTGCACGTGAAAAATGAAAAATAAGATTAAATTGAACAATGAAAAAAAATATTTGTAGGGGGAATATTGGAATAGTCAATTCGAGACGAAATCCCTCGTGCGCGAATAATCCGTGCATTGAGGGGCCCTTCATCGGATCTACGCGGGTGTGCATCTAGCGTTGATTGTCCATCATATTGGATTGGCATTAGTAGAGGAAGAGAGGCTTGGCGAGGAGGCGGATCAACACGGAGTGTACGCAAACGGTCTCTCGTCTATTCTCGTTCCACGGGAGAATATCTCGATGCACCGGAACACGATATTCCAAGATTACGATGTTGATGATCTTCACTCTAATCTCGCTCTGCTCCCTGGCTCTCACAAACATATTGGGTGTTTGCTGGTGCACGATAGTCGTCAGGATGTCATAGTTCGTGTCCCATTGGCGATTCCGCCCTCGCAAGCGTCTCGTCTCTGATTCCTCCTGCGGAAGATTTACAGCGTCGACAAATCGTCGTTATAGGTTTGCACTTTGTTCGGAGCAGACGCGCAACGTGTGTATACGAAAAAAAGGAAATAAATAAAAAGTCGCGGAAAAATGAACCTCGACATGAAAAAGCATAAAAACTATACGTGATCGGAAAATCGTAAAAAAATAAGAAATACATGTATATTTTCTGGCGCGGGAGGTGTGTGTACCTTGACCGCGAGAGAAGTATAAAAAATGGACTTTTTGGTTCAACTGGCAGTAATTATGAGCAATTTAGCTGATTTATCAAAGGGTCGGATCTGGTATACGTGCTGGTAGAGACGCAAGCGTATTATCTCTCTCATCGATTCTCCCGATGTGCATTAGCCCGGCTCGTAAATCATCGATCCGGCGATCATCATTTGGAACAGAGGATATCCCCGGAGGATATCGTCAGGAGGATCCGAAAATTTTCTTAAGGTCCCGAAGTCACGCGAGGCTTACGTCCCATCTGCCTTTATTATAGAGAATAATTCATCCTGCGAATCCACGTGTAAACGCGCATACACGTAATATATATAAACATATGCTTACGGGTAATAGACAGGAGTTGCCGAGAGACGTAGAGGCGTAAAACATTCCAGAGAACGTAGGAGCGCGAAGAATCGCGTGGACTCGAAGAGTAAAAGCAATCTTCACCTACGTATCTATGCTAATGAGAAATATTACGCTGGCAAAACAACAATGAGGATAGGTGAGTCCGTTTCGACGTGGCAGTATGCTAATTCGCCTCCCTTGCACGAGATACCTTATTTTACACGTAAAAAATAATATTTCCTACCACGGAGCGCGTACTCAACTTTTTTCAACGTCAACAGACCCGATTTCTCATCCCATCGGCGCCCTTGTAAAGTGCTGACGATAATAATTTTTCGAGATCGTGTATACCTACAAAATTTTTTTTAAAAATCAAATAAAATGTGTAGTAAATCTTTAGAATTTTTTGAGAATTTCATTAATGAGTGACCGGAATAAAATTGATGCAACGTTTTTTTTTCACGCGCACGTTAAAATAACGAATTCGAAAAACTTTCTAAATCAAGGATATCTCATCTACCGTTGGCAGGTTCGATGATGAATAGTCTAATTACGACTCATCTCGTTAATTCGAAACTTTAATTAATCATACAATTTCGGCCAAAAATTTCGTCGGCGTAAAGAGGCACGCTCTCCTCATTTTCGCAAGTTTCGGCGTTCCGGAAGTTGTATTTTATTCGTGAAATCTTATTAAAATCTGTAGAATATAACGAGAGTCCTTGAGAGGAATGAAATCATTGTTACGTACGCGTGAAAAAGAATTAGCCGCGAAAAAAAATGACGGAAGGTTGAATCCATCAGCGAAAAAAGTAGGAATATAAAGGAGAATTGAAATAAGAGGGAGAAAATGGGTAAGGCTCCATTTTTCTTCTCCTTTGTTTCTCCGCGCGTCGCATTTCGCCCCGATCGAGAATCTTGGTCGCACGCACGCGGAAAAAATATGTGGAGGAAGGCGCGCGCGGGAAAAGGGAGAGAGAATGAAGAGGAGAATGAGAGAAAAAAGGATGCGCGCGTTGACGTGGCGATGAAGCGACTCGGCCTTGCTCTCGATGTTACAGTTGGGAATTACGTAAAGCCGGGCTGACTTCTTTGCATGATCCTCATATTTTTCCCCTCTATCTCACTAATGAACCTCGGATTAACTGAAATCTCCACGAGTTTGTTAATTTCATCAATTTTCTCATTTTCTCACAACGTTTAATCTCCGCAGGTGATTATTCTTATATTTTACCTTTTTTACGTCGAAAATACGCGTGTATGGAAAGGGTATGAAAAATCAATACACAAGCGCGCAAAAGCGAGAAACACAATAATCGAAGAGAAGTGTAATCGTCAAAAATTACGAGGCGAATCGACAAGAATGGGAATGAAATGGATCCGAGGAGTCGGAGAGGTCGTACGTGTGTGGAGAGCGTTCACTTTCATAAGATTTTACGTTCAAAACCGTAACGGCTCCGAATCATCCTTCATCGTTCTAATAAACACACACGTACTCGCGCGATGAGAAAAAGAGAGGAACGCGGAGGAGGAGTGCGGAGGGGCAAACGCGGGAGATTCTTCAATGCAAAAGTTTAAAGGAATTTTTTTTCGCACGAGATCGAGATATATACTACTATATTCGCATTTGTGCGGATTCCGCCCTCTCTCCGATTTACGTTTCTTTTTTTTTTCTCCTCGGTCCGGTAAAAACGTATATATGTGTAAAAATCGGGGAACGGAAAACGTTCCAAAGGCTCCGGTTAACCGTACACGTTCACGAAAACATAAACGAAGAGACGAGAGAGAGAGAGAGAAAGAAAAAAAGAGACACACGTATTCGTACGAGGATTTGTGTATGTATAAAAGGAGGTTTCAACCTCCATGCCAAATCAAATCAAGACGTGCCCTCATAGAGGAAACATGAAGGTAAGGACGGAATAAGAGGATCTAGCTTTTAGTGGAAAAGACCATTACTCCTCTCGCCAAAAAGATAGAACGGGAGGGAAGCGGGTTTAAGAGGATTCAACGTGAAAGCACGAGATTTCTAGCGTGCGATTTTATGTTTGAGCATGTCTCTCTCTCTCGTTCTCTCTTTTTTCGGGCCAAAAAGGTACTTCAAAACCTCCGTTTGATAACGAAACCTCTTCACGAAAAACTGGCTCACGTTTTGACGAGCACGAAAAACCCTTCACCTCTGTCTTTTCTCTCTTACCTCAAGTCATTAAACTAATCCCATTACAATTCTTTTTATCTTCAGACTTTTAGAGACACACGCTGTGAAATATGATAAAAGTACACCGAAACGGATCATTATAAGCAACGTTCAATTATAAAAATTTCATTATATATGCTTCAAAACATATATTTTAATTTTTACAAGTGCATCGAAGTTTTTTTTTTCATTTCATCTTTAGCGAAATAATAGACTTACATGGTTTTGTTATTTTTTTATTTATTGAAGCGGATTCTCATCGTTCTGGTTTGTTGGCTGACGACGTTGGCTCGTTGCAGCCTCGAGCCAGCTGGTTACAAGCCTCCTGGCACGGGATACTTGCCAGGATCCTCGGTGCGAAGCATCGATGATGATTTTTTCACTGGCCAGTTGTCCGGAGATCTCTCGTTACCGTCGCAAAACGAGCCGGTTCCGTTTTCGCAATACTTGCCGGCCAATCGACAGACTTCCGATCAGAGCCGGGACTACGAATCATCTTTCAACGAGCAATGGAGAAACAGACAAACTCCCCGCGAAGATTACCTTCCGGCTTCCGGTTTTTCGCATCAGTCGTCCCCACGGGTCAAAAATTACCCGAGAGTCGCCGGACAGCCCCGTAACCCCTGGAGCTCCTCATCGGAAAATTACGTGAGCGATCGACTTTTTTTTATAATCCATAAAACGTTTTATAGCCTCTCGGGTATAAAATTGAAAATATTTATTTTTTATTCTGTTTCGTGATTGAAAGTCTTGCGCGCGTGCGATAAAAAGTATCGGAATTTCGTGTTTTAAGGCACCTGCAAAATACGAGTTCCAGTACGATGTGAAGGACGATAACGGAAATGATTACGGTCACAAGGAAATGAGGAACGGAGAACACACTCAGGGTGTTTACAGAGTACTTTTGCCGGACGGACGGACGCAGGTCGTTCACTACGAGGCGGACAGTCACGGTTACAGGCCGATAATAAGTTACGAAGATACGCGACAATCCGGCGGGAGATACGGCAGCAATCATCAGGGATATCAGTATTGAGCGAAAAGCCGCGCGCGCGATTCGTCCTCGCTGCAATTAAAATTCTACATTCTTCGCTGTTCGCACGACTCACGATTATTATTCGGCGCATCGAATAAATGCAACTCGGAAATTATTCACGACCATTAAACATTTTTTTTTCTTCATCCCCGAAGCAATCTCTCGTCGACTTTTGCACGGCCGGAAATGCATCGAGATGCATTTTATATCTTAATGATAAAACGGAGAAGGTGTAGAAAGTCGTGATCTTTCCTCGGAGTCAATTAATCCTTTTCCACTCCCGCTTTTCTCTCGGCCAACATTTTTTTTCTCGCCCGCAATTACGCCTTACATAATTCTATTTTTCGTCTGATTTGCGGAGGAAAATTGACGAGGGCCAAGATTCGTCGAGGTGCGAAAGATAGTACGTGAGATCGCAATCGGAGAACTCTTAATGAGATATTTCAATGTGTGGGCAGCATCATCGTTTGATATTCGTTTGCTCTCTCGTCCCATATATATGCTCGTCCCTTTCATATGCTCTCTATCTCCGCTACACGTTTGGACCCACCGGAGTGACGTGTCATAATTTCGAACAGTGTGTATTCAAAGCTCAGAGAGAGAGAGAGAGAGAAGAGAAAAGGGAAAGATAAGGGAGAGAGAGAGACGGAGACTATGTTTGACGAGAAATAATACCGTAGATTAATGCCATAGAATCCCATAAGAGATTGAATAACAGAGCTGGATGAACTTGGATATTTCCCTCATCACTTTCACATCCGAGCTCCGGAATGTTTATGTCTGGATATAATTGCGTCAAGCGCCCGACTCGCACCGACTTCTGGCACTCCATTCTCGACCGATGAGTACACACGCGATATTTCTCCATACGGATGCCAGGATAGCTTCATATGGAAATATATTTATGGTCGAGGGACCGTCCGGCCATCTGAATTCCTAATGAACAAATTCCTTTGGACTTTGCCCGATATCACTGCGCCTTCTTCGTCCGTTCGCTCATTTTCACTCCGACGTCTTATTCAGTACTATTTCATGGAAATTTATACATCAGAGAGTTTTCAAACTATTTCAGTAAATTTTTTTTTACCTCGTATTTATAAAATAACATGAATATTTCGTGAATTCATTTACAAAAAAATGTTTAAAACATTTTATAAAAATATTCCGGTCATGCGTATTATTCTTATTGTTTATTCGTATTAATTGGATTTCCGAGTATACAAATGAAGTTTTTTTGTGGTATGAATGCACCGGCAATATAAGAGTTTACAATTCTCACAAATAGGCACGCGCGCTTCTATTTTTTTCTCTCCCGCGCCTCTGCGCGTTTCTTTTAATCTGGCTGCGGGCTCTCTTTTCTCGGCGAAATATTTTTCTCTTTTTCTCCCTAAGCGCGCTTGCAAGAGTACCTCGGTGGCTCTGGAGATTTTTTTCTTTGAGCGTAGCGTGCGTTTTAACGCTTTGAGCGAAGCGCGAAATAGAGGCCGTATTTTTCCGCGTTTCGCGTTTTAAAAACCGGCAACGCGCGTCGAGGGCCCGCGAACTCCGCGGCTTATCGCGAAAAGAGGGAAAAAACGGGTGGGAGGCTATGCGCATGAAATCTTCGCCGACAACCATTAGGGCAAGCCGTAGTGGAAATTTTCGCAAGGAAAAAAAAACGAGAAAAAGCGAGAAGCGCGCAGTTCAGACGAAATTTCAAAAGAAATTGCCCTCCGTCTTCTATCCAATTTCCGATCTTCTCTTCAATTTTTTGTTTTTTTTTTCAATTTCTATGCTAAAAATTTTTAAAAGAATGGATTGGAAGAGAGAAATTGTAAAATGTGAAATTTCGCGTAAAACGTCCCGTATAATTGTGATATCGAATAAAAATATGAGTCAAAGGGAAAAACGCGGACTCTCGACGAGTTCTCATCGCTCTGATCGCGAGTTTTCTCACAGAGTTTAACCCTGGTAACGTCAAAGACTCTGTTTTATTTATTTTTTAGTCGGGCGAGTGTTATATTTTCCCTTGGATCTTGAAAGTGTACGTGATATATATACGAACTCTTTAGAGTAGATTTTACTTTTATAATGCGATATATATTTAACGTTTCGACTCATTAGCGAGGTCGTACTAATTACAACCATATTAATGGGACGTTATGAAATTTCATCCGTATACCGGGCTATACTAACTGATCAATGTAAGTCAATACGCGCGCCGAGATATTGTGGGAAAATAAATTCCGGGGTTGTTAGAATCATCCATAAAATACTAATATAAGTCCCTTTTTTTATCAATAAAAATCTTTTCACCGCATCAATTACTCCTGATTCGGATATTAATGTATTTTATGTTATTCATATTTAAAAAATTATTATTCATATTTTTGCATTTAAAAAGAGTTATCTTTTCACTTCATATCTGTCAAATAAATGTAGAGGGATGTTATTATATTTTTCTTAAAAAAAAGCAAAAATAGCATAAATTTTAATGACTCGATGGAGAAAAATGTTTCATTAAACCCCGATCTGCCACACATACGAAAATAAAGGGAAATTGATTAATTATTCAGCATACCGCTTATTATTTAAAAATGTTTTTTCGAGACGTTTGACCTGAAGCGCAAATTAATAATCAACTCGTATTGAGTTTCAAACAAAAAACAAGACCTATTTACAAATTTCTATATAAACTCGACTTTATTTTAGCATACATACTATATATAATACTTGTATATAAAGTATAAATACAAAATCGTTATCCTTGCTCGTCCGTTTACAACAAACTTCATTATATTACATATGGGGATCGTAACATTGGATTTGATACACGAGAAAATGAAGGCGGAGTAAAAAAAATCGCTAAATAAAAAAAAAATACAAAATTACGAAAAAGTACACAAGAGAAAAATTTAAAGCTCCGTCACAATCGTTCCTTCTTCTTTATTTGCTCTTATATTCTTGCACGCGCGGAGTTTTATGGCAATGAAAGAAAAAAAAACGCAGCCAAGATTAACCGGAAAAAAAAGAGAATAAAAAAAAATGATGAACACTTTGTGACTTTTTATGTAAGAACACACGTTCCTGTATAAATAGAGAGCAAGAGATGCTGCGAGTGAAAGGAAAGGAGAAGAACTGTGGAAAAAGAGAAAGAGAGAGAAGAAAAAGAGAGTGAAATGCTATTTCGCGCTCGAATGCGAGTCAGTTTGCTTTTTCGACCAAATCCTCGCCACTTTACAGCGCCATCATTTCCGCGGTGCAATTTCCGAGTTAATCCTACTATAATAATAATAATAATAATAATAATAATAGTAATAATAATAGCGATAAAAATAATAATAATAATGAACATCTTGAATAATTCGATCGTTTATCCATTTTTCGTCCTTTTTTCTTCACTATCTTTCCTATATTCGCGTGATGTCTTTTTTCTCAGTTTTTTTTTCCCCTCAATAACGATAACCGTTGTTTCCGCCCGGATAGCCGGCCCCGCTTCCTCCACCGATGCCAGAGCTCTCCTGGACGTACGTCACCTTCGGTCGGTAGCCGTTTTGATCGGCCTCGTATTCGACCGTCTGCCGGCGACCGTCCGGCAAGAGGACGTAGTAAACTCCGCGCGTCACGTCGCCGTCTCGGCTCTCCTTATGCCCGAAGTCATTTCCGGACTCGATGTCGTTCACCATGTACTCAAAATCGTATCTGGCTGGTCCCTTGTTTTGCACGGAAGGTGAACAAAAAATTAGTTGGGCGGAAGTCGCTCGTTGATTCTCATATTTTTCTTTTGTTTTATGTATATGCGGAGATGAGTGTTTTTTTTATGTGTACGGGCTGTTTATATATATTGATGTGTATATATTTGGATAATTCGTTCATAATTATATTGTCAAATAATATGGAGCATGATGCATGGAATATCCAATAGGAATTTATTTATTTTATTTTATTTGTTATTAATTAATTATTAAATTTATTTAATTTTTGTATTATTCGGGGTTCGAACAAATCGCGAGGACTTACGTAACTGGAACCGTCGTCGTAACCGCCACTACCACCGGACGGCGGTCCGTATTGCTGATTTGGCGGAAGATATTGATTGGTCGCGTAGGTTGAAGGTAGTGCGGAGTTTTGGAGCGGTCGCTGCTGAAATCCGGTGAATCCGAGGTTCCTCTGGGGCGGCCCGTACTGCTGATCCGGCGGCAGGTAACCCTGCTGGCTCACTGGCGGTTCCGGTCGCCCCGAGATCCCGACCACCAAAAGCGCGAGCGCCATCGTCGCTTTCGCTGCGTACATTTCTGATGAAAAAAAAAGGTGTATCATCTCTTATCAACACACCGCGAATTTTTCACTCAGGGAGCTACATTTTACGATGAGCGATGATTGCATCATCCTAACGATCGAGCCCAGTTCCCACTGTAATTAGAATTCTCCTCCTGCTTCCCTTCTTATTCCGCTCCTTCTTATTTTCTCTCTCGTTACACCGGGTAATTAGGCAAATTAGGCAAGGTGAAAATGAAGTAATGAGAACGTGTTTCGGGACAAAATTCTCAACATTTTTCATTTCATTCACAATTCAAAAATTCTTTATGAAAAATGACACTCGTCCAAAAATCAGGATATATAGTTCGTGAATAAGAGCTTAGAGATTCATCGCTTTTATTTCATAATCGATATTCGAGGAAAGAAAATTATTCGTGATATTGTGCTTTGAGATTATTGGAATAAAAAATAAGGGGAAACCATGAGAGGTAAAGATTCCAGGAGGCTTTTACCAGGTGCAATATACATAATGCAGATTGAACGTTAAATAAGAGAAAAAGTGTGTACGCAGACACGAGTATCGTGATGGCCCGTTAGCCTCGATGGGATGCATCTCAATGCTGGCCCTCATCATTTGCGTAATGCACGAAACGAAACGTTGCTTAACGAGTCCCGGAGAAGAAGACGCATTTTCGTGCATCATTTTCCGATCTAATTTCCTCGTTACTATAATATTTATCCAAGCCATTACCTAACCACATTTTTTCATCAACTTTGAAAAATCCATTCAAAAGTCGATTCAATTACCCATGTCTGAGTAATTTATCCATTTTTTTCTCCCAAATCTACCCAGGTTGCACAATATTCCTCTTGATATTATTAAAAATGAAAAATTATTCAGTTTGAAAAAAATGTAATGAAAATAATATTATTCCCTCCGGTGTATATATGCAAATTTTCGTACATAAAGATCGCGAGCAAAGAAATAATGTGAGAGTACGAGATTTCGAGGCGAAAAAAAAGGAATAAAAAATATAAATATAAAATGAGTTAAAAAATGAGGAGGAATAAGGAAAATGTATATTTTACATAATTATGTTATATGGAGGTTCGTTACGTGCATTCTTTCATGTGTCACGATCTATCGTGGAGGGTACACGCACCAGAGAGTATCCCAAACGCTCAGGATCTTTTCATCAGTTTTTCGTGCGTTATTTCGCAAGAGAAAGGTGTTCGTTCCTGCGGATATCTCGCGATGCGAAACCGCGAGAAACGAGGAATAAATAACAGAGCAATTTTACGAGTAAGAACCCCGCTTATGTTTCCGAATCGTTATCACTCTCTCTCTCTCTTTCTCTCTCTTTCTCTCCTCTTCATTCTCATCCATCTTCCGTTTTTATTATCACTTTCCGCACATGAAATCCCCGTCGTAAAATATTTCCAGAAGAAAAAAATCGGGTATCGATTTTTTACGATTTATTTGTTAATCACTGCAGTTTTTTTTAACGAATAAATTTGCCCTTATTTCTCGAACTTAAAAAATTGTTTAACATTATATAGTTGATATCACTTTTCAAAATTTGTATTCGTTTATCGTTTGGAGCAAAAATAAATTATTATTATTATTTGTTCAAGTTTGAACATTTTTTTTAGAAATAAAATGTGTAGGCGAAAAAAAGTCATGATAAAAATATGAATGTATTACTTACTGTTCGAACGAATGAAGACTTCGAGAATGAAAATAAGAACGGGAGTCGCGATCGGTAGCGCGGATGTGATCGAAACTTGATTTTTCCACGAGTCACGTATATGGCAAAATTTGATCTAGCGTCGGTGTACGTGTCGATTATCGATCGCACGTTCCCTCTTACGTGTTTTTTTATCTCTTTCTCCTGTCCACTTAGCTTCCTCTCTTTTTCGATCCTTTTTGAAGATGACTATGATGCAGAGTGCGAGGTATCATCTGCCTTCGGACGGATTTTATACTTTCGCGAGTGAGCCACAGTTCGCCCCCCAGTCCCTCTGTTGAGGTGCTGGAAATCATCCTATACAAACGTTCACCGATATATGTAACATCACGAGCAAGGCCGTTGCGCCATCTCCTTCGAATCACTTACACAACCTTATAATTGTCAGGCCAGTCGACCTACACACTCACATGTACGAAATTTTTATAAAGAACAAACTACTTTTTAAAAAATTGAGAAAATGCAAATATCTCTGGAAAGAACTTCGAGGGTGGCTCGAGCGATTCCCTTTTCCATTACTTCTTTTTTTTTTCTTGCGCTTTTTCTTTTTATCATATCGTTATATTTTATCATCCTCTTTTCTCTATAGACGTTTATTATCCTTCGTTTTTTTCCCCCATAATATAATTGGACTATATTTCGCGTACTCGTCTCTTATTTCTCTCTCATCGTTTTCTTCACTTTTCGATCTTCTTTTTTTTATCGCAGCGGTGTTTTCTTCTCGATGCACCGTTGCTTTCTTAGACACGTGATTCGTGCATTACGCATACACACCGGAGAAAGATTTTAATCGATCAATCGACGTTCGATGCGCGAGGCCGTATCAGAGACTTTACGAAAGTGATTTCGATAGAAAGAGATAGAGAAAGAGAGAGAGAGACGGAGAAATAACCGGTCAATCATTTTTGACGTCTACTTCATGTCGAATATAACGCGAGGATTGACGATCGCTCTCGAGATTCATTCGCCAATTTTTTTCGTTCCCCCAGAGGCTCACGTGTTGGCACTTTTTTTTTCTTTCTACAATTTTTTCAGAATCAAAAAGTGATGAATCATAAATTTAATACATATACAAAAATAAAATATGATTCACAGAGGTGCTTAAGAATAATATGGCCAGTTTTTTGAAAAAATTTTATATTTATTTGTTTATTATTCAAAAGTTTGAAAGGGTGACATGCGACGAAACTCTCACTTAATTGTGCAACCTGGAGATATTAATTAGTGGCATCTGGTATGTGCGCTCCGCTTAATTCGAGCACCGTTTTCTGCCCGCTATCTTATTTCGGACAGCTCGCTACTCATTTTTTTCGGAGATACAATTTCCCTTTCCCAAGAATAACGAGAATAACTCCTGATATCCGCCTTCATTTTTTTAAAAAACAGAGAGTTCGATTATATTACGTGAATTCCTTGCCCGAAAATCTTTTTTCTCTTCCGACTGTTATTTTTTTTCGTCTCGTTTTTTCCCGATCTTGTTTTCTTCCTGTCGTTTTTTTTCCATCTTTCTCTTTTCCAACTCCCGAAATCGCCAGACGTCGCGTATTCCGCGGAGATCTCATATCTCCGTCATAAACCGCGCGAGATTTTTTTACTCTCCTCTTCGTTAAATTGCTCGCTGGCCCTCATTAATTTTTCCCTCCTCCCTCCCTCGAATCCTCTTCTCCGGTTATTTGACAAAACAATTATTTCGACTCCCTCTTCGCACAATTTAATTATTTTTTTTACATTTAGCCCTCTCTCCGTCTATTTTTTATGTAACCGTTTTCACATTTTTTGGACAATATGCTTTTTTTTTCTTTCGCGCCGCTATTACAATTACAGCGCGGAGTGTAAAACTGTCTGGAAATAATTTTTTTATTTCAAAAAAGTTTATCACGCATTTCTGTTTCTTCGTTGTTGTTGTTGTTGTTGTTTTTTTTCTTCACTCAGCCTGAAATGAGAGAATTATCCAGCTCGTTGGTGGCATCTTCTACGCGAGGTGTCCTCGTGAATATAAACAGCCACCGTACATTATCTCGTAGCGTATACTATAAATTGTTATAAATTCATAGAGCTGGGACAGACTTAATATGTTGTGGCGTGCATGAATCGTGTGTGCCTGCAGGAACGAGGGAAAAGCGAAGAGGAAGCCGAGAGTTTCCACATTATCACATATTATATATACGCCCCCGCATCGTCCCGTGTAAATATTTTACATGTATACGGGACCTTCCGCACAAAATAAGACCATTTATCCATAACAGCAGCCTGACAGTCGAAAATGCTTATTATTTAAAATCACTATAAACTTATTTATTTAGAAACAATGTACGTTTATTGTGATCTATATATTTATCAATTTTCATTTCAATTTTTGTACTCGATGCGTTTGGAGCCCCCTGAAACTTTTTTTATCTCTCAGTGTCACATAAATGTGTGTTACGCTTTGGGATACAAATATTCTTTCTTTTATGCGAAAAAAGGACAATTTGCATTTTTATATTGCATAAATTATTTTTTCAAACCGCCGCAGCAGTGTCCAAAAAGAGTCGTTAGTTTGTTTTTACATTTTTTTTTGTGTCCCCCGCGGAACTCGCGGCTAAAATTTGCAGCGGAGTGATCAGCGCTCCTGGGGAAAGACTCCTGGATTGTGTCGGCGGTGGTCGATAAATTTAAAAAAAGCCTCCGTGACACTGGCACACGCGATAGTCCGGAAAAAACTGCACCGGACACTCTCGACTTTCTTTCTCTTCTGCCTCGCGCAATCCCTGCTCTTTTATCGTAAAAAAATGTCTCCTATCCCCGCAACCTCTTTCCAAATTATCCTTCGTTATTTCTGCCTCCGATAAAAAAAAAAGGAGCAGCAGAGGAATTCCGGTCCAGCGTGAGTTATATACTGACTTCGTCAAAAACGGGAAACTAAATATATATATATATATATTTATTCGAGAGACAAAACTCGAGCTAAACTGCAGATACTTTTATTTTTATATATAGGGGAAAAATAAAGAAAAGTAATTGGAAAAATTGGCACGTGTGTGTGTTTGTTGAGATGAAAAATTGGCAAAGAGACGGGGAAACTGTGTGCGAGCATCATCTCGTTACGTAATTCATAAGCTATGTCGGCGTTTGTATAAGCTTTGCGTGTGTACACCCGAAGAAAGCAATTATACATATCGCCGGGGAGAGGAAGCCTCGAGAAATGCGGTGACGGGTTCGTCTCGGTACATATCATACGAGTGCCATTCTCTCTCTCCTTTTCTACACACACGTTCAACGCTCTCGTACACGTTTGTGCACGGATTAATACCCATGAAAGCAATTTCATTGCGCCGTGTCTTTTCGCTCGCGTGACATCTTTTGTACTGCGATCGAAATTTTAGAGCCTTTCGAAAAATCTACGAAAAAAATGCTTCTAAAAATCAAGCTTTTCTCGATTCGCCTGGCTCGTGTGAAAACGTCACTCCTTCATTTATAACCGACCCAAATTTCAACGTTAGCTCCTTGACTTTTCGTTAATCAGTTATAAAATAAGTCAGATCTTGCGCTATGCTGTCGATAAAAGTACTCAAGTCGATCTATATACGTCTTTTACAAAATGTCAAGCATCTCTGAAACCATATTCCTGGATTTTGAACAGCTCTCTGAATATAGCTCTCTGTTCACAGTCGTCAGTTATAATTCATTCTTTTATCGAAAGTGATCCTTATTCAAGGTTTATTTTCGGCAAAATTTGCTTGGTATCGCTTTATAGACTCTATATTCCAAAAAATTGACGTAATATATTAGGAACTAGTAGAGAATATAGAGTGATATTTAAGTTGATTATGTGTCAAAAATAGCAAAGATGAAAAAAATAGTTTATCGTCGTTGCGGATGCATATTTGCCCTCTGTTCGCGTTAAAATGCACGCGTCGGTGTGCAGGGAGAACGGTCCGAATGCACCGCCGGGGCATAATAGTTGGCGAGCATCAATCGCGCATTTCTCGCCTGGCGCTGTAGGCCCGTCTGATGTAATTGCGCTCCGGAGATCACATCATCGCATAAAGCGCGCACAAAAACACACCAACACGCTCGCGCCTTTATAAAAGTCATTGGGAGTAATGTTGCATAGATAAAAGTGTACGAGAATGGATCTTTCTCTCGCTCTAAATATCTATCTTACACGCTCCGTAGGAGTCTCTTGAAAAAAATGATGCGATGCAGAGGAAGAGAAAAAAAGCCGCGCGGGAGAGAACTCGGTTAATTTCCAAACCGTACAAATCGCTCTCTCTCTCCCTCTCTCTCGTTTTCTTTCCCTTCAACCTGGTTGGATATTCAATCCTTGATATGCCTTCGTCATTTCCCTTTCCTTCATCTCCTCCACCTTCGAAAAAAATTCTCATTATGCAACGAGCATCCCTGCGATTTTTTCCCCGCTCGTGTGTGAGCGCGTTATTTCTCTCTCTCTCTTTCATTCTTCTCAAACTTTATTCCCTTTATATCTCTTTCGCTCTTTATCGTTCCGTGTGCGTCCACATTTTTTCTCGACTCTCGATGCGCTTCGCTTTATTTTTCTCTCGCTCATCTCTCTCTCTCTCTCTCTTATTCTTATATTTCGCGAATAATATGCTTAGTCCGACGAATTTCATAATCGCACTCGCGCCGTTTAAAGGTTCCTTCGGGATCGCTTGTTCTCCGCGCTCTTTATGCGACTTTACGCGCACAGCCCAAAAATTTATCCCGCGCTCATTTCAAATTATCCGCGGCCAACTTTTGTCTCTCGGCATTTCTGTAGCCATTTAAGGTCATCCTACCTCTCGCGCTTTTTTTTTCTCTCTCTCCGCCGCGTGTACTCTCTCGCCCGATGCGTGCATGCGCTCGGTAATGGAGTACTTTATTCCAGTTGACCCATTGACTGATAACAAAGAGTGCGTGTTGCTAGCTTCGGGAATAAAGAATGATTTATGAGATTTCGAGTCCATAGAAAAAGCTCTGTCGTCACTTTCGTCTCTATATAAATGCATTTTTTATTTCTACTTTGCTCTATTAATTTTTCACTCGCGCAATATTTTTGATTGCGCACACATCCTTTTCATGCAAAAAAGAAAAATTAGAATCGCGTTACACTTTTTGCAGTTATAACCATCAGCGAATTAAATTTTTTGTACAAAACGAATGAACAGATCGGCTCGCAATAAAAGTGCTCCCCGCAGGAATTTTTTTCGAAAAAAAAAATATTGTTTTCGACGTCCGTCAAGTCTGACGACTCCGCGGCATGCAAAGAGGCAAAACGCAATAAATTTCAAGGCGAGAGACGGGGAAGAAAAAAAGTCCGTTTCGTCATATAGCCAAGAGAAAAAGGACGATGAGTCGGAGCAGAGGAGAAAAAAAAAGCAAAGAAGAATCGGTAACAAATTGTCAGTTGGCGGATCCTCGGAACGCATCTCCGGACGTTTTTTTCGCAATATAAAGCTAAACGATACAATAATTAACGGTACGGGTTCACTCGTCACGAGACACATGCTCTTCGGCGTAAGAGCCGCGTTCCGATATAAAATTAAGAGCGGAGGACAACGCCGGAGAAAGAGGAAAAAATAATGATAATAATAATTCAAGAAGAGTCTCATGATCTCCGCGCAGTATCGGCGAATTTAGGTTCCTCGTTACTTTTTATTATATCTACGAAATTGTGGTCATGGCTCGTACGTTTCTTCTCTCTGTCTTTACCTCCGAACGCTGTAAATGCTGAAAATGAGAGAAAAAAAAAGAGTTAAGGAAAAAGAGGGCGGGCTGCAAAGTAACGTGCTGCACGCGCGCTCATCATTCTTCCCCTTCTCGTGTTCTCCCACTCATTTTTTCTCTCGCATCTCTCTTCTCGTATTCTTCTTAATTCCCCGAGAGGACCTTCCCTTGCGTCACGCGTATCCTCAAATATTTGAAGACTCGCGAGAAAAATCAATTTTATCGTAGCAAAAAGTATAAAGCGAACTTATATTGGGACACTATACACGGTTTATTTTTCACGAATTTCATTTGGCTTGATACCAATTTGCTTTTGCAGTGCGGAGGTGGAAACCTGAAGTCATTAATTTTGAATTTTTGGGTGTAAAGAAATTGGAGTGAATAGGTGCATATAGAGCGAAGGTCATTTTTTTTTTGAGAACGCGATGCGACACGGATACGTCGAAAATCAAAGAATACACGCGAGGATCCTGATGCCATTATATCCTACGTTTGCTCATTCAGTTTTCAACTCTCCAGTCCATAATCGTTGTTTACTCGTCGACGATTGATGGCTTATTCGTGTCATTGAGAGTCCTCTATGGACTTGTTTCGATCATTATTAATAATCATCAAGCGAATCGAATAAATAATAGTGACAAATTCGCTCGCTGTGACGGATCTTTATGGCCATTATTCGCCTCGAGCTGTTTCCAAAAAATGTTCAAGATCGAGAAATAAAAAATTGGCGCATTTCCGAACGTCTTCCCAAATTTTTCGATGTAAAAAATCATAACGGAGAGACGATAAATAAGGAGAGCGATAAATAAAAAAAACAACATCGAGATAATTTCCGCCAAAGCTCTGCATAAATTATTACCTTTCGAGCTACGTTCAGGGAATTTTTACTTTCGATCGTATTACTCGCGTCCTCGTCGTCGCCCGCGCAACATTTGTGTACAAACACGAAAACTTTCACACTTTTAAAATTCTCGTGTATATTAAATCGCGGCATGCATATTTGCGTATAAAGCGACCGCGGCTCGCTTTTTTCCTTGAATGTTCGAGGTGAATCGTGAAATGCCTCGAAAAAGTGCATTTTTTTCGCTGATGCACTTTTTCGGTGCAGTCACGACGATGTAATGATGGCCCTCACGAATTTTTTCGTCTCCTTACCAAGAAATTGCGCGATAATAGCAAGATCATTTTTTTTTTCGCCTTCGAACAATGCCTTCGAACGTTTTCTGGAGGAAAGAAGAATATTTATGAAGCTTTTTTTTTCTTTTTCAAGCGGCAAGCGGAAAAAAATTAGTGCAATAAGGCTCGAGTCGGTTCGACCAGTAATTTAAAAGTAATTTATTGTTTTTTAATTGCCTGCGGTAATCTGCAACAAGTTTCAAAACCTGAAATGAAAAAGTTCCTTAAATACCTGTCGAGAGAATCAATAATGAATCAAGACTGTGTGCGCGAATAACTCTTATCCACTCTGCTTTTCGCATCCTCAAGGTGAAAAATTAAGCGAGCAATCGTAATTTTTTTCCTGATTATTTATTGCTCGCGATTATTCCGTAACGAAGATTCGCTCGAGGCTGACAGTGTGTTTCGTTTGACCCCAGGGCGGGCGGCACCTCCAAAATTCGTCGCTCACGTCATCCGGGAAGCCTCTCCGCTACTCCCTCGAGGATCATCGTCTCGCCAATTTCCCGAGCTGTCTCCGCGTTGAAAACGATTTTCAGCCTAGTTTCTCGCACGAGGTCGAAAACTGGGACACGAAGACGAAGTAAGCCGCCAGAACGCCGACAATCTCGCATTAAAATAAAAGAGAAAACGAATCTTAAAAATGAAAATAAATACGAAAATGAAAAGGGAAAATTAGTTTCTTTATATTTTATATTGCATTTAATCAGCTTATTCGAATGCGGGTACGGAATTCAATGAATGAAAGGATAACCGAGTGAATAGAGCGAGTCTTCAATAGCTTCGCAATAATTGGCTCTCAACACATTGCGTCTACAAATACAAATAAATGAATGTAGATTTATATATATATAGTTAATGACTATTTTTATCATTATTATTTTCATTATCGCGGGTATTATTATATTTTCACCACTCGTGTCTATTCACCATCTTCAACGTCGGATAATCGATAACGAAGAAATTGCAGGCTGTTAATTGAAGATTCCTGCTCTCGATCTGACCGACCAGCATGGATATCTGCAATTTAATTATTATCACTATCTCGCGTCGAGCACCTCGCGAATCTTCGCAATAAAGCCAGCAAGCCTCTTACCTCCTGTCTGAGCGGATGGTGATCGACGTCCATCAAATTTTCGCGAAGCAAACGGCTCAACTCCTTCGTCTACGGATAAAACGTTTTTCAGCCTTCATCGCCTTTGTCCTCCCCGCTTAGACGTGACGAGATAAAAAAAAGTGGAATGAGAGGAGGAAACGAGTGTCACTGAATTCGCAATTAACGCTGAGGTCTTTTACCCCGATTAAACATCCGAGAGACAGATTTATTTATCATGGACAAGCGAGTCCGTCTAGACGACACATACTTAAATAGAATTCTGAAGAGACTGGAAAAAATTATGAGACGATCATCGCTTATTCGCGGAATTTAATTCGTCGCAATACACATTCTTTAATGAGCTTGAAAGTACGATCCGTGTGATGCAATTGCTTAGAAAAAGTACGAAGATCGTAAAGAAATCTAATTTTCGTGTTGCGATCGCTCGTCGTCTCGTCGTATAGTAAAAGTTTCGATTTTGAAGATTTTTTAACCCTGCTGACCTCTCTTCATCGAGCTCAAGATTTTTCCGTTATAATAACAATAATTGAGTAACAACAATGGTACTAATTATGGGAATAAAGGAACGCGACCTTGCTACGCGATCGATTATCGCGTGATGAGATTACAAATTATATCACGTTCGATCCAACAACGATGAGGTCATCGTCGTTGTAATTTTATTTTTTTCTTCAAAGCCCTTTCGGAAAGTTACGAAATAATTTATCCCTTCCACTTTTGGATTTATAGTATATACACTTGTATGCAGCATGGAAAGATACAAAAAACATGGTTTTTTATTTTAGAACCCTCTCTCTCTCTCTACGTAGCTGCACAAATTTTGCAACGATTTTTGCAATAATTTCCGCCTCGGAAGGATCCTCAATCACCACCGACGCACACGTCTCGCGACGAGACGGAGAAAAAACGACTTCGATCCGGATTAACGATCGTGAGATGGCCCACTTTTTTGTCAGGCAAGAATTTTTCGAAGGCCATGACCGACATTTTGGCAAAATAGAGAAATAAAAACCACCGACATATTTCCTGATTCACGATTCTTCTTAAAGATTCTATTTGTTATTGTACTCATGAAATCATTCAGATATGTAATTATAATTAAATATACCTTTGACATTGCGTTGTGACATGCGTTTATCACGTATGCGAATTTTCCGATGTAAAAAACCAGCCAAGCGGTTTCGATGAAAAGATCGACCAGCTGTCCCGAGTCTTCCAAGATCGCAGAAATCGTACGCAGGTGATAGCAACAAGTGACGAAGTATATAACGAAGCTCGTCAAGAGGATCAATTCGTGCACCTCGTTTAGGCTTGTTGCTGTTTTTACGAGCTTTCCATGAATCTTGTTCACCAATTTCAGTTTTAGAACTTTAAACAGAATAAGTTAAAAGATATGTTCTTAATAAACGGTATAAGAAAGAAACAAACAAAATTTTTTTAAACAAAATTCAAAAGATGATCCGAAAATCAATTTTTTGACTTGTTCAAGAATTATGAATTCTTGGATTTCGTCCGGAATAAATAGAAATTTCAAATAGGTCAAATAGACTCTTAAAATAAAAATTAAAATAAAACAATCCAAACAATTTTGAGAGTATTTGATCGGAAATTTTTCGAACATAACGAAAACGATAATTATTTCGAGGCGCAATCCAAAAAATCATATTGACTTAGTTTTAAAAATTTTTCAATATAAATTGTTTAATTATACAGTGATTAACTTACAATCATTTTCGTTCGCTTCTAGATGACTAAATACTTTTTTTTCCGTTTTGACGATTCTGGGAATAAAATTGTTGACAGCTTCGAAGCGTCGTCGAATTTTCGTCAGAACAATCGCAAAGTTGACGATCGCTATGCTGTTGACGAATTGGGGGAAAGAATTGACGATCCAGACGAGAATGAAAAAACTATTCGTGGTTGGACCAACTTGAGGAAAATATTCCAAAAGATTCAATAAAATTGTTACGATGATGAAATCACAGATTCTGACGTTGTCGATTCTTGCAAATATTTCGTAATTCAGGTGAATATTCAACAGACCCAATTTCCCATCGATCTCGTTGATATCTTCGTACAGAGAACGAATTCTTCGAGTGTTCGCAGAACTAACGACAATCATGATCGTGAGAAAAATGAAACTAAACATAGTGTGAAATTTTCGTATTTTCGTCGTCATGGAATAATTGCTCATGGTTTCGTACAGTTCCAGACTGTCGAAAATCGTGAAAAAACGCAAAACGAAATAAACGAGAAGCAGAATCGTCGTGTACACGTAGCCAGGAAACATTCTTTTGCATATTTGCACCGCTCGCAGTCCTGCAATCATATAACAATTAGAAAATAAATTGTGTCCAAAGTAGCTCTCGCACCAATAATCATAATGAATATGACGCGTTAATGCAGTAGCGATTAAATGCTTTATTTAAATTTAGGCAATAACGGGCAATAATAAATTTACGTCGCGGTATACATATATAAATGAAATTTAATACTCACCGGTGAGACCGGTAATGAAAAACAATCCGTGACTCTCCTCCCATATGTTCTTTTTATCGGCGCTCATATTTTGCAATTGTTCATCGACGTCGAGAGTTATTGATGAAATTATTGTTCGGTAAACGAAACGAGTTTCCCTTTAATCGAATACACGTTTCCAATCGCGAAATAGCGGAAAAAAAGCGGCGGAGTGTTCCGAGATTGGGCAACGAGTCACGATGTCAATATTTCGTTCTCTTTCCGCACAACTACGCCGATTGTAACGCGCTTTCGAGTGATATTATATCAATGAGTGCGCGACGCATTAATAAATGAAAGTTCGTGACAATAACGCGACGCCCGAGCTTTCCACCGTACCGTGAAACGAGCGATGAATTAATAACGAGCTTGCGCGATCCTCCGCCTAGCCGAGGTCACTCGAGGCAGTCTCGATTTTACGCGCCCTTCTTGCTTTTCAATAAAATTTTTCAACATTTCTCTTCCATTTTTTTTCTTTTGTTTTGTTTTTTTTTTCACGGCACTCCAAAATATCAGGATCAAAGGAGCCAATTTTCGCATTGCACATCTTTTCCAATTTTTCATCGTCAGCGCAATCTCATCGTACGCGCTCGACACACTCTTGGATATTTTTCGTTGAATTTTTCAGCGTTTCGTAAAAATATGTTAAATATTTGTAGTTATCGAGAAATGAGCCATCGAACGTACGAAAATAAATAATATTTTTGGTGAACGGGTTTGTAAAGTAATGCCCAGTCGAGACAATGGAATGATGAGGTTGTCGCGTCGGGTAGTCGCCCGCATAAAACCGCACAGCGCCAGACCGACTATCGACAATGTGGCTTTTCAATTATTTTCGGCGGACAAACACGCATTACGGAAAGCTTTTCGGCATCATCGAATTTCGCCATATCGAATTTCCGAAATATCCGAGAGAGCGATATTTAATCAATTGACTTTTGTTATTCAGCGATATACATATTATTTTAACGGTGATCGTATGCATTTTTTTTTCTCTCCGTTTCTCCTCATGTATATATACACTTTCCTGACTCGCCGTCCCGCGTATTATTTAAAACGAGCTTTTGTTTGATTTCCTGCCATTCTGCGCTCCGGGCAAATGACGTTTTATCGCGATGTTTGCCTATCGTACGCTGCTCAAAATTTTATCGCGATTCATTGATATTGATATAATGATTTCACTTACCAGCATCTCTCGATAGATAATTTTATCGTCGAATGATGTACAGAATCGGCAATAAACGATAATTCAGTGATTTTTAATTATTCTCTGTTAACGCAAAAAAGAAAAATAAAGAGGTGTTTATTATTGAGTCTTATTGAATGTTCGTTATTGCATCGAGAAACGGTGAAAGGAACAAAGTGTCGAGCTCTCGTGGCAGAGCTAGTAATTTCGCAGCAAGCTCGAAGGATTTCTGAGATCCAAAGATCGGGAGAGCGATTTTGCTTGCGGTCGGTAAAGGGTAAATGATCGATATTCGATTTTTCAAGAAGAAACGAAGCTGTTTGGGATGAAAAAAATGTTTGATAGGAATTCGGTGGGATTCGATCGATTTTCCATTTGCAATTTATTTCCTAATTTCATTAATGGTTACTTTCTTCCATACAAATTACAGAGAGAAGGAATAATATTTGAGAGACGGAAGCATCATTCGTGACGCGATTTACACGCGAAGCAAGGGACAGAATGTGAAACACGGGCATGCGACCCTTGCTAAACAAAATCGAGATTTGCGAAGCGTCGAGGAGCGCGATCGTGGAAGCTTGGGACGAGGAAAAACCTTGAACGACTATTATATGTCATTGGGATTCTTCGCTCATATTTAATTAACGAACTTTTGATCGTTCTTCCATTACGTTTTTTTTTTCGTTCATTTCGCTGTTGCAAATTATTTGTATTTGTAACCCTCGCCGCCCCCGCCGGAAGACGGACCCGGAGCCGGATACGTCGCCGACCCTTCGTACTTTATGACCGGGCGATAGCCACCCGCGTCCGCGACGTACTCGACTATCTGCGTTCTCCCGTCCGGCAACAGGACATGATAAGAGCCCTTCGCCTCTTCGTCCTTTCGCATCTCGCGGTGACCGAAATCCAACCCGACAGTTCCGTCTTGCACTTCGTACGAAAATTCGTAATTTGCTGGATCCTGAAGCAAAATTAACCAAATTTTCACCGTAAGCAATTTAACATCACATTTATTTATCTGACTAAAAAAAATCCATAAAAATCTTTTTAAAACAATTTTCAACGTTCAGAATAATTTTTATGAAAAAAAAATAGAAATATAAGGTTTTTCTCGTTTTAGTTTTACAGATCAACAACATTCGTCGACCAAACGACACGAAAGATGCGGAAGAAACTTTTGAGAATTTCGTGAGAAATACCGAGGCACTAACGCGCACTTTGGACTTGAAGTTCTTTCGAATTGTTTCGTTTCGTCTCTTCTTTTTTCTTTTTTTTTTTGGTTTTCCGCGCACTCGACATTTTTTTCCCGAATTTTTCTTACCCCTGCCCAGTCGTCTGGATGTCCGCCCCCTCCACCGCCCGGCGGCCTGTTACCAGGCGGTGGCAAGTATCCAGGTCCCTGTGGCTCGCTTCGAATTGTCACGAGCATCGTCGCCAACACCGCCACAATCTGTCCATTTCCGAAAAAAAATAAATGTGTAACGAGAAAATAAAATACTGCCGAACAGGAAAAAACTCATGTAAACATGAGTTAATTTATAACGAACCGGATAACGGAATCGGGAAATGAAAAAGTAAAAAAGTGAAAAATTCCCGTACCTGAATTATTATTTGAGTGAGCTTTAAAATGATTATATAATGTATTCGCTGGTATAAATACACATTATATTAATAATCATGAATATATGTATTTAGCAAACAATACGCTTATTTATGCGGGATTTTCGCTCTCGAAAATTTATTCAAATATAATGGAAAAGTTCTTTTAATTTTCGAATGTGATTTGGGTGAGCTTTGGCACGAATTTCATTGAATGTATAAACGGGAGGCCGCGCTCACCATCGTGTTTTTGTCACAACTGGATGTATTCAGCGAATGTATTCGGGCGATATAAATTTCGAAAACCGCTATACCAGGGAGAATCGCTTCAACGAACATCATTCCATTATTCAACACGAAGAATTTCAGGACACACGGATGCATCCCCGCACATATTTTTCCACATTAAACATTCATACATACATGCACCGCTGAATGCAAATATAACCATCTCAATTTTTTCATCAGTCGAAAAATAATGAAGAGAAAATGCTCTGTTTCATTATGAAAATAAAAAATGGAAAAATAAAAAAAATTTCATCACGCGAGTTCGTAAAGGGAGAGCTGTTTTTTTTAAGCGCGGTAAAACGTTTGATAAAAAAAAATTTATTAGGATGATCGCGCTCAAAGACAGAATAAGAATAGTGCCAAGATTCAGGGGTGAAAAATACCTCGGTGCGGAAAGGAGCGAATTTATTATTTTTATTCGCGTGTCTGCGGACGGAGGGAATACTGCGTTGGACGTTTAAATAGTCTTTCGGGGGTACATCGGGCCAAGTGGCAGCTCGAAGGGAGGAAAAAGAGTTCCTCGGAGAGATACGCGATTGCCGGGGAAATAAAGGGAGAGAAGAGACAGAGGTATAAAAAAAAAGGAAGGAAAAAAAGAGGGTCAGGAGAAACGCTCGGAATACTTGGCTATGCAGATGACCCTTTCCTTAAGCCAAGTAGTTGCAAATTATTGTTTGAGCAGCTCCCGCGGGTGCTTGCCAATGTAGACTTCGCCTTCTCCACTTTGAATAAAGTACAAACTTTTTCCTGAAGTAGACGAAATCTTTTATTTTTCCCTTCTTACCCTTATCTCTTTCCCTCGCTTTTTCTTCTTCTCTCCGCTTCTCCCCTTTTTCTCTTTCCCTGCGCCGTACACACACGCACGCACACACATTTTTTCAAATTTTCGCCATATAATTCCGTGACATATTTTTTCCCGAATTTCTCCACCGCCGTTATTTAATTCCTTCGGATATATTCACTCAGCGCGGATGATTTGACTTTCACGAAGATTCGTTACGGTTTTCCCTTCGAGACTATCGAGCGAATTGATTTCGGGAAGCACACTCGAATATTTATACCCACCTTAAGAAGCATCAGCGTCTCTTTACCCCGTATATTGAGCGAAAAACGAAGAATAAAAAGAAGTACAGATATGAGAGATATTCGTTAGGAGAGAGAGACTACGAGACGGAGAATTTTCGGCCGGATCGTCGCCTTTATACCTGGAGAATATTCGCCTCGGTCTTCGTGGCGGAATAGCACGACGTGGAAAAAGAAGGAGCCGGCCCGTAATGAAGATTGAAACATAGTCATTTGCTTTTGTATCGTCATGTTGATATAACGCTAAATTTACGACCGTTATTACGTCTAATAATCCAACCGCAATATTCGCGAGATGACTGAGAAACTTGGGCCCAGAAAAACGTCATCTGTTTTTTCTCTCTCTCTCTCTTTCTCCCCTTTGCCTTCTTTTTTCCTTCTTCTTTTCCCCCGTCCACGACACTCTTGTTCTTCTTGCCGAGTTCCTGATTCCTCCTCGGGCAATCGCCAACAATCTCGTCGTGTTTCATAATTCCTCGAGCTCCTCCCTCGTCGCATCCTACAAAACTTCATTTTGCGACAGAAGCTAGATTGAGCGATGAAGAATTTAAAAAAAAAACAACACTCACTATCGATTTTAAATAAATATTCTTCAATGCGATAAATGAATTCTTATCGTTAAAAAAATTTTTTCAAAATATAAGTCGAATGATAATAATAAATGAACGTAATTATATACACAAAAATTATTTTAATTCATCATTCATTTATTTTTATATTAGAGCTCGATTTTTAACGATTTCGCATCACAAGAATTTTCTTTTTTAAACAGATTAAAAAATAAATTCGGCCTACAGGGGGTTAAAATTACGATTACACAGACGATTTTCTATATTTAAATATACATACACACACACACGATATAATGTATACGGAGTGTGATATGAAACACGTTTACGTTGAGTAATTAGCTGAATAATAATGATATAAATACGCATTTTTCAACGAGTTCGTGGGGAGACGATGAGCGCCACCCGGATAAATGGGATTCGGTGATTTACGAAAATGAGACCCACGTGGAAGACTTAATGTGCTAAAGAAACGCGAGAAAGGGAGTGAGAAAAGTTGATTATTACAGACGAAATGTCGTCAGTCGATTCGGAGTCGTTCTTATAAAATTCGTTGTCGTTGTTTTTTTTTTCACTTTCGCATTTTCTCGTCACCCTTTCCTGTAACTCGTTCGCTTTTTCGCTACCGTTATTATCAGTTTTTAGTATTGATATCCGCCGTTGGCTTCCGCGTCTCCGCCGCTGCCTGATGGATAACCACCACCACCACCACCACCACCACCACCGCCGCCGCCGCCGCCAGAGAAATCAGCCGGGCCACCAGACGAATATCCGCCGTTAGACTGGCCGCTCGGCGCGTTCCCGGCATCCCCGAAACCACCGGCAGGGCGTCCTGATGGGTAGCCGCCGGCTCCTGAAACGTACTCGTTATTTATCGTCGCTCCTTGCCGCCACCGAGCTATTCACACTCTCACGGCCCTCGCGTGTCGTATAACGAAGCCTCCCGCGCGGTGATTTAATTTAGAACGATATACATTCGTTACGTAAACCCCCTATAACTCACGAACCTGTTCACCGCTCTTGGAATTTTGAATACCAGCGAACAACCAAGTTTCTCCGCGATTTCAGCAATGCTATCGACTCTACATGCACAAATCTCGGCGATTCGAGATTTCATATTATGCAAGTTTGAAATTTAACAAGCTTCTCAAGACATGGAATTATTTGCTTCTGAATGTTATACTAATTTTTACATGCCATCGACTTTAAAATCTTGTCACTTTTCTTGATGAAAAATCACCCGTAAAATTATTTTTTTATGTCACTCACCGTTTCCTCCCTGTCCGTTTCCACTTCCGAATCCTTGAGAATCACGACCCGAAGGTCCTCCCGAAGGATATCCGCCATTACCGTTGCCAGATCCACCAAATCCACCCCCGTTTCTACCGCCGTTCTGACCCGAAGAATATCCTCCATTTCCAGAACCAAAGTCACCTCCTGGACCGCCCGAAGGGTATCCGGCGGAACCGCCGAATCCTCCTCCATTACCGGGACCGTTTCCAGAGTCAGAAGGTCCTCCGGAGGGGTAGCCATCTCCGCTGTCACCACCCGGGCCACCGGAGCCGTATCCACCCTGGCCGGAGTTCGCTTCACCCTCGTACCTGATCTGCGGCTTGAATCCGTCCTGATCGGCCTCGTACTCGACTATCTGCTTCCTACCGTCCGGCAGAAGGACGTTGAACATTCCCTGGGCACGGTCACCGTCCCTGCTCTCAGTCTGACCAAATTCCGTTCCCGTTTGAGCGTCTTTCACCTCATAGTTGAATTCATACTTTGCCGGTTCCTGAACGGACCAATTTTTTATTCAATTTTCACGAGCTATGTCTAAACTGTGCGCACGAGGTGTTTACCTGAACCATAAGCTAAGAATTTTTTAAATGGCGCGCAAAAAAATATTTCGGAGGAAAAACTTCTTTCAGATTTTTTTGAAGAGTGAACTTTGAAGATGCAAATGAAAGTAGAGCGACACAAAAGGTGTACTTCGAAGATGTGGAACATCTCTCGTTGGTCTCTCAAATCGCTATACATGCACTGGAATAGCTATAGAAATGATACTTACGTTACTTTCTTCGTCCTGCCCTCCAGGCCCTCCGCGTCCATATCCCTCAGAGTCTCCACCACCGCCGAATCCTTGTCCACCGTTATCCGGACCTCCCGAGGAATATCCATTTCCGTTGCCTCCGGGAGCTCCAGCCGGTGGTGGCCCGTAGCTGCTCGACGGACCGCCTTCTCCTCGGGCTCCGCCATTTCCTGACCTGCTTCCTCCACCGAATCCGTTTCCCGCTCCTGGTGGCCCGTAACTGCTGGACGGACGTCCGCCGTTGCCCTGGCCCTGACCGTTGCCGTTTCCTGGTGGCCCGTAGGAACTCGACGGTCTTCCACCTCCATTTCCACCGCCGAATCCGCCATTTTGTCCACCATTACCAGCTCCTGGTGGACCGTAACTACTGGAAGGTCTTCCAGCGCCTCCTTGACCACCGTTTCCAGCTCCGGGTGGACCGTAGCTACTGGAAGGTCTTCCAGCGCCTCCTTGACCACCGTTT